>NDFZ01005366.1:225099-253947 GCA_002192655.3 Mamestra configurata | reverse complement strand
CTCGACTCACCTGGAGATAATAGTATCTCCAGGTGAGTCGAGCCGCCTTGTTTGCCATTCTAAGGCATTAAAACACTTAATCCGAAGTAATAGTATAGTACTCACGTATGCAGAGCCCTGAGCGGCGCCTGTCCGGGCCGTAAGTCCGGCAACAGGATCTGTACCGACGCAGCCGCGAGTGCGCCGCCGCCGTCGAAGTCCAGAGACGTGAGGGACACAAAACGCGACGCATGCGTGTTTGATCCCGTGCTGTAATTAGATAAATGTTTTGTTTCATTGAACAGGCTTCTTCTGGGTAAGCTCGCTCCATCGTCGACTTTGTCTCTGTCATTTATGACCTAGACTAGAGTTGAGATCAAGCCCATCTCAATTTAAAAAAAATATATCAACGTTTATACTACTTGTACAATGTGCAGCATGTCGCCAGTCCGGCTTTACATCTAATTCTACTAGCAAGGTTGTCCAATCTCATGACCAAAGTCAAAGAATAAAAGCCTTACAATTTCAAAGACAACCTCTCGATCATTTTTTTTTAATTTTTTAGTATTTTGCGTTAAGAAAGTGTCAAAACCTTGCTTTATTTTTGTTTTCTTTTTAAGTAAATGGGACAATAAACAGCTACAATGTACAATTATACATATATAATAAAAAGTGACGGTTTTGTTTACAATATTGCAGCCCACTGCATTATCCAAATATTAAACAGAGAAAATAACCGGCACTAAATGCCGCTGGATAAACAAATATATAGGTAATACAAATCAAATTATTATTAAGTTTGTTAAAAAATTCAGATACTTTTAATAAAATCACAACAAGCATTAAACTATACATTAAATTAAATTATAGAATAGAGGGACTCATAAATAATTAATATACAGTTACATTTAAATCTAAGCTTTCAGGCCTTGATTTGGGTTTAACGGATTTTGATAAATAGTCAAATTTTTTTTAATGTGTTTTCAATGTATTTGTATTTTCTATTATTATGATTTATGTAAGTGTGCTTTTGTGTGTTGTGTTTTCTGTTCTTTTAACAAATAAATGTTTTATTCATCCATCTATCAACTTGAAATGCTTAATTCAGAAATTGGTGGTTTGATGAAAGAAATGAAAGAATTGTCTAGCTTTATAGCTCTTCTAAGACGAGTAGGAACTCACCGAGTAGACCCAAACAGGTGCAGTACATCGAAAGCGGCATCCAATCGTTCGGGTGTCAGCTTCGACCCCTGTGCGGGGTACGCGCTGGCGAGGTACCACACACAATGGCGCATCGCTGACGTTTTGCCGGAACCGGATCTGCAGGAAGTAAATAAAGGGTTAATTATTTGCTTAGGTTGTTTTTAAGAAAAGGTTTAAAATTCTGCAGCAGATGCCGCTGCTGCGAAATCTCAAAATTATTTCAGGTTTTTTGCATTGCCGGATTTTAAAAGCTACGTAAAGCCATATTTACCAAGTACATATATGTCACCGGAAAATTGCAAACTCCGTAAGATTGTAATTAATCTTGATTAGATTCTAATTTCTAGATACATTGTGAAAAAAGTTTTTTGTGTACAATAAATTTCATCCAAATTCAATAGTTTCCAATATATCCGTGTCTTATTTAGAAAAAATAATTTACAATTTCACGCGATATTTTATAATCTTACGGCGTTTGCCATTTTCCGATGACATATTATATTTTTTTTACAGTACTATTCAATTGATTTGACAAAAAGTTCACAATTACAGATGACACTTAATTTAGGGTTCAGAATGATGAGGTACAAAAACATGATCATCATCATCTGCCTAGCCTTTTGATTCAGGATTCAGTTGAATACCAGTATTGTACGTGGAGCGGCTGCCTACCAGATCTCCACAACCCATTAACTGGGTAACACAGTACTCATTGGTATGACTGGTGTCAGATTATATCTGGCTTCTGACTATCCGTAACAACTGCCAAATGACAGCCTGGACCGACGGCTTAACGTGCTTTTCGAGGCACGGAGGAGTCTCGGAAAGTACAAAAACATGATCAATGATGCCCAAATACCTAGAGATGGAAGAAAAAATTGTAAATAGTAATTTAAGAAGAGAGGAGAGAGAGAGAAACGGTCAAAACTCAACTCAGTTATATTATATTGATCTATCATGGTCAAAATACATTCTAAAATCTGTTGAAAGGACGAATTTCTATGATAAACGGTCATCTATATTGAAATAACAGTAAGTAGATATAAAAGGATATGTTTTAAATACATTGCGTGAGCAAAATAATTTTTTTAAACTTTTTTGTTTTTTTTTTTTATTTCCAGTTTTTCCCACACTTAAAACAATATTGGAAACAAGTTTAAAGTGCTAACTCCCATAATTAATTAGCCAATAAAATATAATCCAATTACTAAGCGACAGAATTCGACCTTCAGCGTCCTTATTACATATGCAAATGGCGACCGCCAATTCCTATTGCCACCCAAATCTGCACGTTATTCAATAAAAACAAGAAAACTAAAAATAAACGCGATGTTTTGCTTATCGTTACGCTCATTATTTTCTATTTTGAAGTTCTTAAGATAATTTTGCGTTTCGACAGAGAAACAAAATTAGCGTCACAGAAAAATCAATCTTTTGTCTTGAAAGTTAAAGTTCCTAACTCCTTTCTATGACCAAAACCGGATAATATCAACGGCTAGCAATGATATGATCTTGAAAACTAATTTCCAAGTGAACTGTTATAATTATCACTCCCATATTTTAACGAGCATACCTTAATAGATGGCGCCAAACGATAATTTGTCAAAGGAGGTCTTAACAAGATAAATACTTCAACAAAAAGGTTGGTTATTAATAGTCCACAATTAGCAGTATTTATTTATTGTTTGTTGATGTTGTAAATTATAGGTTCTGGTATAACTTTTGTTCGTTAATGTTTCTAGCACGTTAAGTCGAACGTTTTTTGTGAGTTAACTTTGGAACTAGATTTTCGGCTAGGTAACAGACACATTTAATAAGTAAGCAGATATCTTCACAAAGTCTTACAATTAGGTAATTTTAACATTTTCTACCAATAATCTGAAACCAACACGAAATTCAAATTATTGTACGGGCACTTATAAAACGTCACAAAACAAGATAACTTTTCAAAAGAAAACTTTTTAAAACACCCGGTACTGTGTTTTAAAAAGTTTCGAAGTAAAAACATAAATGAAATCTACAACAACTTAGCAAGTACTCTGCTAATTAATTAATTAATTAATTCAATCATTATTGTCCTTGTCTCTAATTCAATTACCTCAATAACTAAATATACTTATGTATTGTGAAAAGGACTATTTCCTGATTTCTGAGTCTTGTATTTGAAGTTGAACTGTATTTTAGCCTGTCCAAACCAGTTCTTTACTTAAAATACAATATTCAGAAATCGGCCTTATATCCCAAATAGTAAAATTTTGAAGTCTTCTAGCATAATCAGTGTAGCTGACCATCCACTACAGTCCGAGACACTTCTGTGACTCGAAAAGTGATCTGCCTGGTGTCATTTATAGAGGTGGGAGAGTCTTTGACGCACGCTTGCCAAGAAGATAAGATACTTATCTTTTCAATCGTGACTTACAAGACTTTTAGTTCTAATAGCCATCTCTACTAACCTGCCAAGGAAGATGATGGCCCTGTCTCTTCTTGAAGCCAGCATACAGCGGTGCGTGGACTGTGCTGCTGCGAACACATGAGGCGGCATGTCATCAGCTCGACAGCCACGGAACATAGCTGCCACCTGAAAACGAAGATACGAATATTGCGGTAGCTGGTCCGAGATATGTTTAGGAGTCGAAAATTACTTCTCCCTGTCAGTTATTAACCAGTTCTATACTTAGTCATAACGGAATGGTATGTTACCTAGTTTGTTGTCCTCTGTGTCCCAAAAACCAACAGCCGTAGTGACGTATACGCTGCCACCGATAATGGCGAAAAAGTGGCGAAGGGCCTACAAAATTTTGTTTAGTTTTCATACCAACCATTCCAGTCTTTTGAACATTGTCGAGCTCATTAAGAGTCGTTGGCTGACCACGGGTTTTTATGCCACGGCCAGCACAAGCCATGAAGACTTATCATATAAATTAAAATAAGTTTTCGATTTCTGATAGTCCCGTATCAGAAATCGAGGACTTTTCTGTCCCTGTCCTGTTTTGTCCACTGAAATGTAAGAATATTTTTTTTTCATTTAATTTTGTTAAACCTTTTCAGTATATAAATAGGAGAGGTACGCTTCGGCGGGATGAATACCAGGAGCGCATGACCTGCACAAACGTGGGGCAGAACCGCGTGACTGCGGACGGTAGCTTTATGACCAACTTCTTACCTTCTCAGTATAGATGGGAGAGGTGCGCTTCGGCGGGCCGAGTACCAGGAGCGCATGACCTGCACGGGCGTGCGGTAGACCCGCGGCGTATCGCGAGCGCAGCACGTTGAGGGCGCCGCATTCGTTCAGACAGCGCAGGGAGGCTATGTCCTCGCAGCGTTCCAGCTGGGGTGGGTTAGCCTGGAAAAAAATAAGATTACATTAAGATTTCTTATCATAGGGCTTAGTTGCCGCACGGGTCTATTATCAAGGTTAAGTTATGGGCAGTTCGTCACAATGTTCGCAAATAGGTAACCATAAATTTTTTGCATGGCTCTTCCCTGCCTTGGAGAGCAAGTTTGCAAGACGTTGCCGTCGGTCACGTACCGACCACCATACATCTTAGACCGTCGTTGCAGAAGATAGAATTTAGTCGCAAGTCTGTTAAGAAAACAAAACGAGCTCTATTTTATCATTTTCTTTCCAAGTAATTTTCATATTTTCGGTCATACACTTTGGTTGTACCACTACCTACTTCGCTACAACTCAGAACCACGCAACTACTCAAGGATATAAACATGTCGCTATTTTTAGTATGGAGGTTTGTCACGTACCTTCTCCAAATCATCTTCGTCAACAGTAAGTATCTCGCCCGTCTGCAGCACCCGGACCTTGGCTCTGCCGGCGTCTGCCTCTCCATCGCGCACGACTGCTGTGAAACCGCCTCGGTGAGCCAGCCACATGTGACCGGCTTGGAGCCATTCCTTCTCGTTTGCTAGCTGCTCTTCGGATTTAGCCTGAGGAGAGAAAATGGAGGGTTAATCTTTTGTTACAAGATAAAAATTGTCTCCTGAGTGAGATGGCTTTATAACATACGGACGACAGCATTGGACGGATAGATGGGCTACACGAAATTATAAGTTTTTTACTATTTGGCTACGGAACCCTTAAAATATGTATGTGTTCGCTACAAACGAGAGCTTTCTTATGGCATGCGATTGACAATTATTGTTGTAGCCAATTATAAATATTGTTGTTAATATTGGCAGGCTTAAGTGCTAGCACGGGCTAAAATGATCATGCCAGTAATCTTGAACCTTAAAACATTCGTTCCCATGGCTAGCCAAACACTTCAAGTAGCCATAGTATTCGATAATTCCAATAATAATCCAAACCGCCACGTTCAGTTGTGTCACGAACTCATAGTAGGAACCAATCACCTGGCGGATAACAGCTTTTACGACAAACTGCTCACAAGTACCGACGTAATAATCACTCAACTAGTAAAGATCATAGGTGCGTCTACACAAGACATACCTGTGATCTTTTTGTAAAGAAATACTTAACAGAGACATCTATTTATCATTCTCTTGCCTATCCCTTAATTTAGGTCCGGCGAAATATGTCATCTCCTTCCATACTTTTCTATGGGATATTATAAATTGCATATCAAATAAATAATCGCCTATCAATACATACTCATCATTTATATTCTTTTTTACATCAAATAACTTACTTACAAATAAACTAAATGTTTAACAAAACTCAAACTGCAGATAATTCGAAATTATACATCAATATGACATTACTTTTTTCCTCATAATGCAATACAGTTAAATTTATTTTTGTACAAAAATACTACATACATAGCATAAATACTGACTGCACAGCAAATATTCCATATTTCATAGCAAAATAACTATCCCAGTCGCATATTAACCAGTAAGTACAACAAAACCTGTTCATCATATTTGTCTTAATTTTCAAGAAGCCATGCTCGGCAAATTTAATGATTATTATAACAAAAAAATCCTGTCACATTGCATTGTTTCTAAAAGCAGAACAAATTAACTGAAAAAGGTTCGCGGCTTCGCGCGCTTTTTCGTTACTGGAGTGCAGAGTGGCGCGAGCGAGTAAGATAGAGATAGGTTAGGTTAGGTTATGTTTTTTTTTTTATTACATGAGTTCAAGTTTTATTCTCCGATATTGCGGTCGGAGGTTTGTCAAGTTGATCGTTCCCGCTTTAATAATTCAATAAATTACAATTTTGTATCTAATGTTATATTTTTTTTGCTGATCTCATTATGTGGTAATTAATAAATAATAAGACGACTGTGTTAACATGTATAATGTGCATTAAGATTATTATCTGTGCATTGATGAAAAAGCTTTTGCTTTAGGAAAATAAATTGTAGTGTGTTTAGTGATATTTTGAGTTGAATATTTTGCTGTGCAATCAGTAATTTTGATGGGAATTCGGAATCTTATTGCATAGAAAAAGGATACTTTTGATTTGCGTTTAAATACTACCCCTTTTCTATTAGTCGTTATCGCATTAGTAACTTCCTTTCTAGACATGTCATGAGTCACACAGTCCATCCACTTTTTTTATCTACCTCTACTCTTTTTTTTTTGGGATGGAAAATCTTCTAATGACTTCTTCCGCTCTCGGTGGAGCGGAAGAGCGTGTCAGACTCTTACTGACTAAAACCCATCCGTGTTCCTTCTAGAGCCCTTTGCGTTCCAGGGTCGTGGTGACTCTTTAGAACAAATTCCGCAACATCTTCGTCTACTCTTACATACTCAAAACATTCATTCTCAAAACTCTCCCCTTGACGTTTTTCTCACACAGATATTTACTGAGCACAGAAATAGAACAGAGTTTTATGCTCTAAAGGCTTAACGCGAGCATATTTTCCTGTATCTGTAACTTGCTTCGTACGCGCATATCCCGTTTTTTCCCGTTCCAGTAAAGCCATCATCGTCATCAGCTATCATATACAAAAAGAATTTTCCAAATCCGACTGTTACTTTCAGAGATTAGCGCGTACAAACAAGCAAACTATCCAGCTTTATTATTAGTATTCTAAAGTGGTGATAAGGAAGGATCATAGTCTCAAAATATACACATCCACTCAACCAAAGCTTACAAGACACAAAAGAACGGCACTGAAACCATCCTTCTTATACTAAGTACATCTAAAAGGAAATGTTGTCGGCTTCGCTGACCAAGAAGGCTTGTAATTTTCTCCCATTAGATTGTTAACGCCGTCCTTAGAAACCAGCTGAGCCCGTAATTGTGGGTCCAAGTGTCAGTGATGGCCGATTATAGGGTTTAGGCGAGGTTCTTATTGACATTTTGTTTTAAGTACTCTTGTAGAGATAAAAGTTATGGATTTTGCGGTAGAATGGATTAATTGGAGACATCGATGGTTGTAGTTTTAAGATTGATGGGGTGTAAGAACCATTAGGAAAGGTAGACCTGAATGCGGTAAATAAAAAACAACGGGTTGCACTCCGGGAGTGCCGGCAGAAGTGAAACTTGAACATTAGCGTTGTGCATTTTTGATATTTTGGAATGGTTAGGGAATAATTTCGCACGAATTGCTTTAATTATCAGTATAAAAGTACTATCATTTATGTGGTAAAATACAATATTCATTTATTGCGCTATCGTACACAAACATGACAATTTATATATTACATTAAAATTTAACACTTCAGAACTTTCCCTCCGTCTTACGAATTTTCGATCAGGTCACGTGTCCTGACGCGAGTTTAACATTTTTTACCCATCCCATAATGTGCACAACGCCGCTAAAGAAGTTCACTTCAAAATTGGAAGTTTAGAAAACTTGGATCATGGTTAGACCGATCTTACTAGATTTTGCATTGAGTTACACCAATCTCAGACTTTAAGCGGACTGTAGTTTCAAATGGCTTGGGGACACTTTGTCCAAATGGCTTAAAATACAATTAATTAGTAGTCTTTCCTTCAACTACAAATCCTACGCACGAGAACGTAATCAGGTACAGTTAAATACATTTTGAGCCCACACCACAAAACATACTACTAGGAAGTCGTAAGCCCAGCCTACACTAATCAGAAGGTGTATTTCCGTAATTATAAGCTAAATTGATTGGCTGCAGTTACTAAATATAATGAGGAAGGTTAAGAAGTTTCTGAATTAATGCATCACCGAGCGACATCTGTAATGCCAAGAGCGCGCCCAACTTTTTGATGTGTAACATCTTTCCTCTCGCTTTCCTGCAATCTGTGGGACTGATTTCGCGAAATGGGACGGAATTGTGTAACAGGAAGCCGAGGAAGCGCGCGCTATTTGATTTGACCAATGAGCGCGCGCACTGGTCGAGTTGGCTGTCAGTTGGTACTTTTAATGTTAATGTTGCTTTTTACCAAGTTGAGACGTCAATGTTACACATCTTATACGACTACTGTAAGACTCGCTCGTTTTTTTTTTTAATTTAGTCTATATCGATCCACTACTGGACAAAGGCCTCTATTAATTACTTCTAGATATTCTTTTCCCGAGCCACCTCGAATCACAACAAACCCTTGCAGTAGACGTCTAGGGCGTCTCGCCACCTCATTTTTGGCCTTCCTCGGCGGCGCCATCTATCCTCAGGCACCCTCTTTGTGGAGACTATTGCCCAGCGATCACTATGCATACGGCTGAACTGAACTGATCATTATTATGCCTTCTTTAAACATTGTCTGGAAAGGCTCATGATACTAGGCCGGGTGGAAGGTAAACTCATTGAAGACTGCGCACCGGTAGAATGGTCGGACGAACATTATACAGGCTGAGGCTGTCTGAGACACCGTATAGGTTGGAGATGCGTCGAATGGCAAAGGTCACAGCAAGCAAGGGAACCACGACGAAGAATAATCGCAGCAATCTTTTAACAAGATTATTAAAGGACCACCCATTGATTTATTTGACATTTCGCGCGTCTCTCATTTCGCAATTGACGATTACATCTCAGTGTTCAAACATCACAACCGATGGGAGTGGCTGCGATTCTGTCAAATGTCATGTTTGCTATATTAGTCAATCATTTGTTGTCAATACTTAGTGTAGGTAATGCGCAGGAGTCGCTTACTTCCCGCATTAAAGAATGGCTCGATGGCCTATATTTCGGATGCAGAAAGCATCAAATTTAGCCGGTAACTTTTTCAAAGATAACTTCTCTATTAAAATTTTCAGACAAACAAAGAATCTACTTGAAAATGAAGTAGAACGCAAGAATTCCAGTGTGTAACGACGGTGAGCACAAGGTTCATGGGGAATTCCAACGGGCACACAACAAAAATTTGAAGGATAATTTAAACACGCAGAATAGAAATACATAAAGGATGACCATTGCTACGTCTTCATAACTTGGAGCTAGGATCATTCTGCAGCTATGAGATTGACAGAACGAGACAGTTGGATATTGAGTTGCAAGAACCCGGAAGAAATATGAAGACAAAAATTAAACATTGCCATAGAAAACATTAACATAGAACAAACTAAACCATGACTAAGTTACAAATATAACTGAACAATAAATCTAAATTTACGATACGCAAACAATTTGAAATTCATTGTGTACAAGCTAATAAAATAAAAGACAACAAACTGTACAAGCTGATAAATATTATGATTATAGTAGACGAGAGCTGGAATTATCGACAATTTGATTATTAAACAGTTGCCTGAGCTAAATAACCTTATTAAATCCTTCCAATTTCACAACTTTCTGAGGATTTAAAGGTCGAGCAGTTAACTGCTAAGTTAAGTCTAGACCAGACTGATGAAGACAGAGACATGACTGCAGAGTTCAGCCCGTCTAGAAGCACCCTGACAACTGTTATCAAGAACCGACAAAGAGGAGGAAAGACAATATATATGAGTGGGAACAGTTAAGTACGTATCGCGACCAGATGGTATCCGGTAGTGGACAGCAATTTGTTTAATTGTTCAAGATAAACATGAAAATAATTAAATATTTATAGCAGGACTCTGTGATCTTTTAGTAGAGTATATTATGTTTAGAAACTTCCGTAATGATTTTAGAAGTCGGGTCAAAAGCTCTGGTTTCTTTCTGTTATGATTTTTATTATTACAAATCGAGTCTTTCTTCACATTCTGGGATATCCCTAAAACAGTCCAAAGTGGCAGTTGACCATGTTATTTAAACTTGAGGACACATGACCTTCCTAAGCACTCGTCAATAACACCAACACTAAAACTACACAAGATCACCTCAAAAATTGTACATCGCTAGTAATTAAAATGTCGTAAAATCTAATATATTCCACAAAAAGTGTAGCGTGACAAGTTTAAGATATTCATAATTAACAAAAACATGTACAAGTTGATAAAAACAACTTACCGAATTGACGGTACATTATATTAATGTTTTTGTTTATTGTTTACCCCTGAAGGTTACAGAAGTCATGTATTATTAGCTAAGATCCTATTGGTAAGTGCATGTACTTATATTCTTGTGTGTAGTTGAAGACAAACTTGCAAGATGTTTCAACTAACATGTGGACTGTAAACGTTAAGTATCACACACAAATGAGTTCATCTATAGTACCCGGGAACTTTCCCGGTACTATGAGACAAATTTATTTACTAAAACTTTATGCATTAGTAAAAACACTGTACAAAGGCGGACTTAATGCCTTAGGCATTTTCTACCAGTCGACTACGAATGTGCTCACGTGCCTGACTTGTTGCAGAAGTCGTCTCTTAGTTTATTTATTTTTTAAAACTTCACGCACAAATGTACAATGGCAGACTTAATGAAACAAAGTAAATCCAACAAACGCACATTTTAAAATTATTTTTAGTGTCCTATGCTACAATGAAAAATTACATGTCATTTCCATTCAAAACTAATTTCTATAACATCAAGGCAGGCACACTTCTAGTCCACAGCGAAGCGGAGGAATTTTTGACGCCATATTTCAGCGTTTTCTTTGTAAGTTAAGCATTTAAAATATAATATGAACGAACAGATACAAATAAACAAAAAATAATTTAACTCCATTATATCGACAAAGCTAATAAATCAAACCAAATTAATAAATTGGAACTCTTAAAACATATAAATTGTAAACTAATAAGAAACTTAAGTCGTATTTCATAGTAAAATGAGAAATAAATCCACATTGTGTATCATAAAGTAAATGAGAAACATTAGTTTTGTTTGATTTTGCATTAATATAAGAAATGGGAACAGTTTTATTTATTGTATGTTGTATATGAGACAGCTTAAGTGTGAATTCATTATAATATTTGATTACGCTTAATTTCATTTCATTAGAAAAGATAATGCTTTTTAAATGTGTTGTTTTATTCTTTGTTATTATGCTAAGGAACAGGTGTGGCATAATAATTGGTAACCATTTTATTTGTAGCTAACGATAAGTTTTTTTTTTGTGTGAATTTTGTTCAATCGGTATTTTAATATGTTTTGTCTACATATTTTATACTTTCAATTTTGTATGCAATTAATTAGCAAGAAATAAAAGGCTTTTTATTTTTATTTTATTTTATTTATCTACATACCGCCAAGGTCACCCCAGCAGTGCGATTCTGTAATCATATCAAGGTGTAAGCTTAGGTGAATTGAACATGAAGTGAGCTGTCAATCCTTAGAAACAAGATGGAATGACAGATCACTTCATGCTCACTGCACCAAAATTAACACGGTGAGACGTTGACAGAATAGACCGGTAGAAAGAGGTGGCGAGACGACCTAGGCGCGTACCATGATAGTAGGTATTACGAGGTGGCGCGGAAAAATATTACCTGGATGGACTTGGGGTAGACCTCAGATGTAAAACAGTAGGGCTGTAAAAAAATCAATATGCGTAGTGTAGAATCTATACCAATTAATAAGTACCAGAGATAATAATGATGTAGCCTAACTTGAAATGTAATCTATCATTGCACAAGACATCAAAGAAGAACAGTTTAAAACAGAAACAGTCAGCAAAGTCAATGGTCACAATGTAAAGTTATAGTGCGAGTGTGTTTCTGATTTAATTTTAGCCTCCGGAAACTTAAGCGTTCCAGTTGGCGGATGATGCATTGCTACACCCACGTGATGCAGGGCTGGTGCTGCTTTGTGAGAACCAATATTGGGATGGGCAGTTGGGCACATACATATATCTCCAATCCATACTAATATAATAAATTCGAAAGTAAATGTCCGATTGTTTGTTATGTTTTTACGCCAAGACGCTGAACATATTTTTGAGATGAATGAATTATCGCTATACCAAAATTCATTCATCTCAAAAATATGATCGGACTTTGGAAAATAACAGAAAACTCATATATCCAGAGATTACGTTTCCTAAAAAAAATTCTCACTTTCACGTGGTCGAAGAAATGAAGCTGAAGAGCTTAAGCTAGTTAATATAGGAGAGAAGAGGGGAGGGAGGCTTTTGCCCTTTAATGGTACGGACTCATGCATGTTGTGTAACCTTGTATAGGCTAGTCAATGATGAGGCGTGTTGTTACTGCTAAACACTTATATGGCAATAGGACATGCACAATTTAAAGATAATTTGAAAAAAAATGAAAATTTTAACGTTTGCGGTGTGATACTCATTGTTTACTCTTGGTAAGTTTTTTTTTTTTCAATATTTAATTGCAGCACCTCCAATGAACTTAATCTACACCTCAACGAAAACCTATAAGATATTTAAGAACTTCTTCTAAAGCACAACCAGCCTCATCACAATTTCTTTCAACTTTTTCTTCTCCCCAAACAACATCAGCCTTTGCTATCCAACCGCACACATCACCAAAAATCTCCGTGTCTACATTCCTCATCCGCTTCTCTAAACAGTCCGTGGGCGGGCAGCCCTATGGCCTATATGGCCACAATTTTACGAGCAATTTTATTGCATCGCAGGTGTCTGAATAAACACTGTTTACGTTTAAGGGTGACCTACTGAGCACATCTGTCCGTACACGGAACAGAATCACGAGTTACGACATGTTACTCGTTGTCTGACGCGGATGTGGCGATATAGGGACCGAATTAGATTTTACTGGTTACTTCAAATGGATGGTAGGTTTGGGTTTGTCGGTAGGGGGTACTGGCAAAATGGTGAGCTGCTTTTACGGTAAACATATGGCAGCAGTTGCTTTTATCTAATACAGCAAAAGCAAAATAGATTGTCTGATTTTTGTGTAAAATAATTATATTCCATCTACCTAGTCATGTAATGAAACTATTAGAAAGATAAAGAAAGGCAACAATAATACTAGGTGGAAACAAGATAAACCATTGTACACCTACAATTAACAGATTGCTTTCAATAACGAAGTGTCACAAATCATGTTACAATGTAAATCAAGCAGAGAGTTTAATCTTTCATGTTTCAATACGAAGAAATAAGACGAATCATTTCATCAAAGCTCCATTATTCTATTTAGATTCTCGTAAGTGTTCAGGCAGACGTTACGACTTGATTGGCTATTGTCACAAGCCGGATAACAGTAATGCTAAAATTAACGGCAAATAAACTGTTGAAGCACAAACACATGGTCAGCAAACAAATAAAGATGAAAAACACACATTCATAAATGGGATGGCCGTTAGACGTCAACCACGCTACGAAAATGATGAAGGTCTTGCATAAGCATTAGCAACATAGTCGTCTGAAAGTAATAGGTGCCTTAGATTTATACGCAGAGCATCAAATTTTAAAACTTGCAGCCCTTAAAAAAATGCCCAGGACTGCTAAGATGACACCTTTTAGAGAAGCATGGTAGAAAAAGTCATGTTGATTCGACCCCAAATTAAATTGATATAATTGCAAAAGAATGATGCTGATGTTCTTTTGCCAAAATGTCCCCCACATTATCTATCAAGATACAGTCAACGTGTAGCAGACAAGGTTGTTCCATATTTTTGTTCGCGCTATAGAGGTGCCTAACATGTGAACTTGAGATTATGCACCCCAAATCACAGACTTCAGTCATACAAGGGTCGAGAATATTTGCACTCAATTATTTTATTAAGCACACCCACATCAAAACTCACGAAAACTACACAAAAACACTGATTGCATCTCCTAATGAGCACCAAAGTAGAGACAAATGCATGGTTCGCGTTAAAATCAACGGCTATTGTTGTGCGGCCCTGACTCCAAGCCCTAATGACTGCAGCTCGTGAGTTGCCATATAAAGACGTGTATTATGCATATTTTTGATATTATAAAACTAGTGACGTAATCGCTTCATTGGTACTTAGTTGAGAGCTTGGCGAGGTGTTAAGTTTTCTTAGGAAAATTTAGTGGTTTTGTTTATAGTCCTAATTTAATCTTAGAACAGATGATAAGAAAAGCTAAGGAATGAAACGCTTGTGAATCCATAGGAAGTCTCTGAATTTCAGAAAACAAACAGATCAAGATAAAATAATGTAGAGCAATAAATCGTGTGTCGGAAAGTATGATACTTTTAAAATATCTCAAACGAAAAATAATAAAAACCCTGTTTGGCCTGCATCCAAAACTGAAGAGTTGTTACGTTACGTTATAAGAGCGAAAAATTGCACTTATTTAACCTGAAGAGACTCACGAAATGGGCAGTGTTCCAATACAATTATGGAGATGTCACAAGTGCTCCTACGTATTTACAAGATTATCTTTAACAAAGAAGTTGTCAACTTCTTATGTGAGGGTGTTGCTACAAGGAAATATGCATTAGAAATGGCAATAGCTGCAGATGTACTATTTTTTACTTTATTACAATGAGAAAATTCATTTATCGAAGCTTTTCCGATGTCGGAAACGCTTATTTATGGCCTATACCTGGTGTAAGATGTTAGCCGGTACTACAGACACTTTAGTAGCTTATTCAGCTTATCTATGGACAAAACTAGTAGGCGGCTCTGCATTTAAAAAACTTATTTTCAACTTATAGGTACTCAGCTGCGCATCCAGGTAGGTACTGTGAACACGACTTGGCGAAATGGGGTTTAATAGACGAGAGTGAGTGCGGTGCTACCATTCAGAACTTGAGCCACACGTTGGAGTGCTCCAAGAGATTTAATGAATGCCACCGAAGCTGCAATTATAAAAGCCATCTACTGGGCCCAAATAATTTAAAGAGATAACCATCGGCTCGAAAAGAAGAACTTATCACTCACTTAAAACCACACGGGATACCGTGTGGTTTTAAGTGAGTGATAAGATATGTATATTGATAAATATACCTATCTAATAACTAAGAAACTTTGTGAAGCTCACAAACTATTATAGGCTGGATGAAAACGATGTTACCAAACCGTTTGACATTTTCCACAATCGTAAAACTAGTCATTTTATCGACTCCAAACTGTTAATGGTAATAGTTGTGAAGATTCAAGCCATATTTGAAGGCTTCAATTACAAATCTTATGAAATTTCATCTAGTGGCACACCTTAACTAACAAATTCACTGTCACTACATTATTATTCACTACGTCCCTCCGGTGCGACTGGGTATCTGTCTGTCTATACGCGATAATCTCAAAACCTACTGAACGGATTTTCACAAAGTTTCATCAATAGATGGATTGATTCATGAGGAAGTGGCACTTAAATAAATAAAAAGGTATATAATTCATTAGGATTTTGGCTAAAATATGACGACGATTATCAAAGATGGTCACAAAAAAAACATGTTGTCTGGGGGCTTAGACGAGTATTATGCTCCGCTACCCGTGCGAAGCTGGGATTGCTAGTAATTAATAACAATGTAAAAACTGGCATCCAATAATTTTAAAAAGGTCTGTAAAGCCTAAAAAGTCAGATGTGCAGAAGTCATATGTCCGCCTTCAAAATAATAAATGTTTAAGCCTAACGATATATATCCAAGAGGCATTAAAGAAGTTAATACTTTGATTTGGACTTTATTATGCTATCAAATGCCTTAATAAAATCCAAAGGCGACTTATTCCGACTACTGTTCACCATCTAATTCAATATCTTACAAAGCGGAATTTCTAATTCGCAAACGCCAGCAGAGTAAGTTAAACCAGCTGTCTAATTTAGTACAGTCTAGGACAAAAGGCTGGCAGTATCAACTAATGTTAACACTAGTCACGCTAAAAACCGGATTCTGGGCTAAAGCGCACATTTCAGGAATTCCAAATAATCTACTAAAATGTTTCGAGTCCCAGATCGAGTTATATCTGAACAATAGGAATTTGATCGAAATGTTGGAAGGATATTTGCCGATGCTTGAAAACAATTTGCAGCTATACCTTTGAATTCCTGTGCAAAAGGACATTTGGGAGGATACTAAAGAATTGTAATGAATGATAGTCATACATACAACATTCAAAAGATATCGACACGAAGAGACTAATAAAATAAAATTCATACACTAAAATAAGGACTTGTTTTGCACTAGTTTCAAGCAAAATTAGGCTTACATTAAATATAACTACGTGCCCTATTCCTAGACTAATACTTTATAAACATTGTTGCACAGACGAACAAAGTAAACCATAAACTTATTTAGCAAAGCGTTTTGTTATTATTGTTAACATAGGTTTACATTTCCAGGGGGACGGCGATATAGACCGAGACGTAACGCACCGGATCAACGCAGGATGGATGAAATGGCGACAGGTCACTGGAACAACTTGCGACCCACGGATGCCCCTCAAGTTAAAGGGGAAAATCTATAAGTCCGTGATAAGACCTGTCGTACTGTATGGATCAGAATGTTGGGCTGTGAAAAAGACGGATGAGAAAAGATTGCATGTAGCGGAGATGAGAATGTTGAGATGGATGTGTGGAGTATCGAGAATGGATAAAGTGAGGAATGAGTTCATTAGAGGTAGCTTAAAAGTGGCGCCAATAACGGAAAGATTGAAAGGGATTATCTTGGTATGGTCATGTGAAGAGGAGGGATGAAATGCACGTAACTAAAAGAGTTATGAATATAAATGTGGATGGATGGACAGGGAGAGGGAGGCCAAAGAAAAGATGGATGGATTGTATTAGGAGTGATATGAAAGAAAAGGGAGTTGGTGATAGCGTGACGGTTGACAGGACAGAATGGAAGAAAAAAACGTGTTGCACCGACCCCAAGTAACATGGGATAAGGGCAGGAAGATGATGATGAGGTTTACATTTGTCAATTCCAGCCTAGAACTGTTTTTCGTCTTAGAGGTATTTTGGGATCGGTTTTGTAACCTTATCAGAAGATGCTAACCTCTTTTGTAAATGTGCTATTGAATATGCATGCCACAAAGAGCCGGTAATAGGAATTTCGATCATCGAAAGCGTATGCCCTGAAGCCACGAAGCCAATACTGCAAATAGATTTATTATTATAAGCTACGCCTATTTAGGTACTATAAGTTATCTTTATCTAGGACATTAGAATTAATAAAGTAAATACTTCTATATTTACATTTTATTGTATCCCATAAAATTGTATTGCATATTGCTCACGATTAAACAAATTTCAAATTATGTGGCTTTGTGTCCTTTTATGGGCTTCTGGTTGTCAGTGACACGACTATTAATTTAAGACAAAAATATGTTTTACAAAATCGTGCTTACAGCTTTGCAGTATATTCAACGATCGACAGATTTATTCCTGGATCAAGTAGACACTGCATTACTGAAAAGCAAAGCAACCGTTGATAGAGCTCAAAATTCCAAGTACAAATTAAACGAATCCTCATTGGGAAAAAGCTAAATACATAGTAGCTGCAACAGTTATTGACCAGGCATGAATGATACTATAAATTAATGAAGGTTTACCAACTAAAGCACCGACAACTCACCAGGTCGAGAAAGTCTTCAAACTTGTCAGGGTGTTATTACTGATAATGGCGGCGACAGTAATGATCTAAGTGATCTTACTGCTACACAGGAAACCGATAGTTATCGATCTGTTCATGCTAGTAGTAATATTGAAACGGACGAGGGTACGGCTGGTAATTATGACGATGATTAGTAGGTTAATGTTAAGTGTTATGTAGGACGAGGAGAAAAGTTGTCATGTCATACAATGTGGAGCAAAGTATCAAAAATTTCATACCTTTACCAATAGATTTTATGACCTTGAACACAATAAGAAGAAACAAATTATCACATACCTCGAAACTCATGAAGTGACAATGAAAGCAATGTAGATATTTCAAAAGTGGCAATGTTCACACATGGCAATACTGGCCACAGTCGTGATTCGGGCACAAATGATGAATTAACGTGGCCATGTGATAGATATGAAGTATTTGTTGATGGAGTATCAATTTCGTGTAACGTGTCAAATTGTTGATAAAACTGTTTTTAGTTATGGTAGTGAATGGTGTACTGAAGTTGGTAGAGATTATCATCATTAATTCTTAGTTTAACATATTTCCTCGTGTTGATTGGAACATTGTTGTTTTCAACATCATTATAGACAAATAGAATATACTTTATTGTACTCCAAAAAAAAACCTGTTACAGCAGATTAATTGGTTTGTTATGAATGCAGCTATAACAGTAGTTTTTTACATGATTTTTTAAAATGATTTGTCGTCCGTCTTAGATATGAACGGACATCTTCATTATTGTTTGTTAATTATAACTTTATGCACAAATTAAAATCACTGCACTAAGACGAACTTCAATCAGGATGTTTTTTATTTGATTTTCTTCTGAATCAAGACCACGTCTATTGTCGATTGCAAAATACTCACCACCAATGCAATACGCCACATGAAAAAGAAAATTACGCACATCGACTTATTTACGATTTCACGTTTCTATCTATCTAAGCCAACAGTTGTACAATTTAACAATTTTATCCCCATTAGAAAATCGTTTACAGCCGGTTAACTCGCACCAGCTACCTATAAATCTTTGTCAGTCGACAGCCGATGGCATTTAATTCCCCTATTTAATGGTGAATTTATAGAAACGTTTACATTATTATGTTATTATGTGTGTCCTTTGCAATTATTGGATTCTAGTGCATGGCTTTATTAGCATAACGTATTTATTGGATGATTAAATAAAATTGTAGTTTATTAAGCTTTTTGTCTATAAATGTTGAGGACTTACAAGTCATAGCTTGTTACTTTAATTTTAGAAACGTCATTATCTGTAGTTATAGCTCCACTAAATCTAAAAAGTACTACTATACTACTATTTGCGTCAAGAAACACTAAGTCATCTATGACGCAAATGTAACCAAGACGACACCATTGTTAGCTTCATGACGCTAAGATAAAATAATAAGATTTCTACTAATGATAGTGATAATAAAACTTGAGACGCAGAAAATGATTATATTATAACCCAGCTGGATACGGATTCATACTTCGATTCCCTGGAGCTTTTCCTCCTTTATATGAATTCAATTAGAAAATGTAGGTCGTTCCCAATATGGTATGACATCACTTTCTTATGCTAAAACCTAATGAACTCAAAAATCACAATGATATAACAATCTTCAAAACACTTTTATTGCTATTCATAGTCCTTTATCCCGTAGCTGGTAAAACCAAAACCATTCATTACACTATTATCACCATTTTAAACCCACTAAGCATACATAACAGTTGAGATTCCATCACGTATCCCAACGTCCTCATGACACACAGTACCCAAAATGGCGCCTGTTTTGAGCGACACTACATCGGATTATAGATGATTTGGCTGTTGATAATCCACGATGGGTTATGATTAGTAATTGTTTATATTCTGACTGACTATATATCCTTCGCAGGTGTTAAAGTAAGAATTTAGCGATATTAAGTGCAACCTGCATTTCGGTTTTGACAAACGAATTTTCTTGATTGAAAAATACCAATAAAGACGATGAACTTGTGCCTACAATCATTCGCTTGCTTGCTATATTTTACTAGCTCCAGCCGATGGAAAACTAGGCGAGTTAATCCAAGATGCGTTTGGATAAGATTCATCATGCTTCCAAAACGATTCAACGATATATTTTTATACCGATGAGATGTTGGATAATATAGAACAAACAAATAATCGTAAATTCCCAAATCCGATTAAGAGGACAATAAATCAAGCGATTTGTGAAAACATAGCGATAACTTACGACATAAAGTTCATCATAAAACTAGATGAAATCCTTCTTGATGGACGAATATTGCGCACGAAATACATGAAACATAAAATCCATTCAAATACGGTCTTCTAACGACATTTCTTGAAGGTTACTTGAATAAAATTTCATTAAATTAATTTAAATTTCTGATGAGATAGGTCCAGACTGAACCAAATGGACTAAAAATATTAGAAGCAACTGTAGCACTTGCGAAAAAATTATGGAAGCCATAATATATTGATGTGGCTGAAAAGATATTGATAAGTGATTTACCTTGAGTCGTCAAAGTCTACAGAAAGAAATTTAATGCAATTATTACATTTGAAGATCTTAATTTGATTGTTAAAATAAGCTGTGTCGTAGAAGAACAGGCTTTAAAGATGCGCGATAACGAAAGAAAACGTAAACAAGTCAGAGATCATTTACTGAATGAAGTCAATCACTCGTCGCAGTCCATAAGCGCAGTAAGAGCATACCATAAACAGAATAATTACAGAATTTCTCTTCAACACAAGGTCGTTGCTGCGCTATGGTGAGCAACGCACTGGGCAGTTTGACTGCCGCTGTCAGTTTACAGCTTCTGGCTAAACCTTACGTTATTGGGTACCTATGTCAACTCATATGTTCAAAATGCATTATTTTAAATAAACTTCTTTCACATGTTCAACAGGATAATTCGTTGAAAAATTTGTAATTGAATTCTCAAAAGTCATTTCATGCTGTTACTGTTAGGGTTTATAGGGCATCAAAAGAAAGGCCGTATTTAGGATTTAAATTTATTATCCTTTATTATTTATTATCCTTTATTTAGCTGTGGAAGGTCGTGTGCCGCGTCCGCTAAGACGCTTAGAGAGTGTACCTACGAACTAAAGAAAAATATCAGGAATCTCTCAAGTGAATGCAGAGGGCTGGCATCGTTCTCACACATAATATTTACAAGTTTTATTTTTGTTAGTATCCCAATAGTGACGACTTATTGATGGTATAAGATTTGAAAAGACTTGTTCTGGCAACTAAGTTGGATATACGTAAATGGTTCAAAATGTAACCTGGGTCTCCACAAGAGTTCATTCATTAAAAATTGTGCTTCCTTCACATCACAAATCATTGGTTGGTTAGTGGTTAACGAACAGATAAACGACCGTTAAAGTATCTCAGAATTCAGAAACAGGGCCATAAGAGCCGCCGTTGACAATATTCAAGAACAATGAAAATTTAGACTGATAGCTTTTGAACTAGGTGGTTTAGAATTCAGATGTTTTGATCACGCTCAGTTACATCTTTAAAATCCACCCTTATCCAATGGCTATACAAGCGTAACTGACTGCAGCAGTTTAACTCACCAGTGCGTTACATACACAAGGATTTAGAAACGCTCAGTGCATCAAAATGGAAACCCGATGCGACAGAAAAGGCACCGGCTGACTCATTAGTTACGTCAAATGTTATCATAGTTTATTTTAGAAACTGCTGTCTTATTAAATAGGTGCATTATAATAGTGCTACGGAGTTTGTTTCGCTACATTTTGCGAGCTTAATGTCTAGATGAGAGTGCCTGAGTTTATGTGAGGACTGCCTTTTGTAACGAAGTTAGATTTGTGGGAATTTGTGATTGTATTTCCAATATCTGACCCATGTCATGGTCAAGACGATGCACTGCTCGGAATTGCGGTAGATAAATGGAAATGTAAAGGAAAATGAGGGACTAAAATTCTTCAATATCAGTATCAGAATTTCCTTTTCTTAAATAGTTCATATTGTAAGACTTGGAAAGACGTTGCGGAATTTGTTCGAAAGAGTCACCGCGGCCCTGGAACGCAAAGGGCTTTAGAAAGAACACGGATGGGTTTTAATCAGTAAGAGTCTGACACGCCCTTCCGCTCCACCTAGAGCGGAAGAAGTCATTTAATGATTTCCAATTCTTAAAAAAAAAAACTTGGAAAGATCCCTGTACCTATAGGACATTACAATAATTTGAAAAAATCATTGATTAGTAGAACAAGCTACTAATAAAATGAACGAAAACGCTGATCGACCATAAAGTAACCAATACACAATAGGTACTCCTAATGTTTTTACCACCAAAATAACCGTCACCAAACCACAGACTTACGAAAAAAACAGAGGCGACAATTTCACTATTATTTAATCCCACTTCTGACTACGCGTTCAGAATACATATCAGGAAGACAGGAAGCATGCTTCACATTCCACACGCATCGCGGCGGCCATTTTGAGCACTTTATCCATAGAACGTAAAGTGCATTACATATAGGTCGGGTCGGAAATAATATGGTAAGTACGATGCAGGCAAATGCGGAAAGCTGATGTGCAGGTTGAATAGCTAAATAGATGTGGAATGTCTGTTTATGTTTTAATTATAGGGATTTCAAAGGGCTTGACGTCTCACATAAAGTGTACCCTTACGTAAGTGGTGATACGACGCTAGTAGGGGTAATCCAGCAAAGTGGGATCCCGCTGGATTGAAGTCAATTCAACAAAAATCCCGCGGGCTTAAACACAATGCTGGATTGCAATCCTTAGGGAGAGCTAAAGGCTGAAGATTCGAAGTAGCCTAAGCTAAGATTTTTATAAGTGAAAACTTCTTTAAGCGCGTTGAGCACTTTATGGGTGAACAAAAATCATGGAACTCGCGTCATCGTCACCGAACGCTTTCCATGTTCTATATGTATACTGTGTATATATGTGTACTTTTTGGGTGAAAAAAAAATCATGAAACTCGCGTCATCGTCACCGAACACTTCGGGTGAATAAAAATCATGGACTCGCGTCATCGTCACCGAACGATTTAGCTTAGTTTAACAACAACAACAACAGATAGTCTTTATTGCCAATAATAAGTTCTATAAGGGTATTTTAAAGCTTAACTAAAACGTTTTAAACTTACCTACCGTAAGGCAGTTACTTAACAAGCACCTATAAATTAAAATCACTGTCAAGGATTAAATAACTGTTTTATTTTTCTGTAGTTGTGCAATTGTAACAGTAAGACATACTTACGTGATTAAAATACTTGCTCACAATGCGGTTGTAATTTCATAATGTGATTTAGTGCCAAGAGTTCAGTCAATGATTGATTCATGATTAAAGTATATCTAAGTATATTCATCGTTTGCAGTTCGGTTGATGCTATATCAACATTTCATTTTTTTAATGATATATGTACAGACGCCAGCACATCAAGCTACCCGAAACTGTCAAATTAACCTAATCAACCTTGAACCTAAAGCTTTCACGATAAAGTTGAAAATCTTTTAAAGTATTTTCAGATTGTTTTAGCTTGATGTGCTGCTTGATCATGTGACATCTTTTGCCGTAAAAATCAATGATTTTCTAATCAAAACAACATAAATATATTGGCATTATTTGGGGTCTTCGAGCCATGCGAAAATTGATTTATTTTCATGCTTTTAGGCAAGAGTGTTTCGTCGACCACATCTTTGTTTGCCTTCAGGTGAGATACTGGACAATCGCGCACCTATCAATAATAATGAAAAACAGGATAATTTCTATAACTTAAGCATACAAGAAATACTCATTCATCTCATTTTAATACCAACATCATAAAATCCAAGACATTCACCATCATTTATCATGTCTCCGTTTCTCACATAAATCATGTAAAACTTCGTACACTGTCGAGCATATTGTGCGCAGTTTACACTGTATTGCAATGAAACTGAATACAAATGGGACGACACCGTATCTCCCTTGTATCTCGAGTAGACTCGCTGCACGCCAGTGTATTTGTCTATTACTCGAAGGAAGGTATATTGTCTACCGGCAAATTAATATGGGGAAATGTATCGTTGTGAGAATAAAAGGAGACTTTTCTTTTGTGAATTTTCGTTTATGTGAAGTAATTTTTAAGCTACAATTCAGGATAGGATTTAATGTAGATATAGCAGTGACAGACTAAGCGAGCAATACTTAACTACAAAATGTTTTCTGCTATAATCCGACATATTTTTTTTAGGAAAAAAATCGCTTTCATAAAGAAATTCAGTGAATTTGTAACTCAAACCGATGCAATAATAATAATAATAAAGCCCGTTTATTTCCAATCTACATATCATTATTACATGTATTTTAATTAGATATTTTAAATATTTTTAGTACCGAAGAACCTTCTCCTGATAGTAACGAACACAACAAAAAAAGAAAATTGCTTCAGCCGTTCTCGAGTTTCGCGCTTAGCAACACATTTAGCGATTCATTTTTATTTATATAGGTTAATTATTTGATATAATATATCACTTTTAATGTGATATATAGTGATTAAATTGGTGAATTATAAGAATAAATACAAATTTGCTTTAACCGCTGTCGTTACTACGTTTATCACCATTGATTGGAACCCCTTCTTTGGTATAGGCATGCAATATTATTTAAAGATGATAAAATGAAATTAATATTAATACTACTAGCATTATCTGTACCAAACATTCTCATTCAGCCATCAACAGTCCCACCACACATCCGAATGAAATAAGCTTTCATTCACACTTGGGTGTTGAAAGCTAAATAGTAGAACAGCTCTACGATACCTATATATAAGACATAGAGGAATGGACTGAATGTTCCTTATACATCAAGTAAATTTGGACAGAAAAGTGTATGAGACAAAGCCATCCTGCGGCCAGCAGTTATGTTATTCTAGAATTCTGATTGGTCCACTGTCAGCTTGCATTGTCATCTTCGTCACTATACCTGCAGATAATATCACCATGCCATCTGCCATGGTATCTCGTTACCGCCCTTAGCTGCTTGGTAAAGAATGCCTGAGGCATTAAGTCCGCCATTAAACCTTTGTGCGTGAAGTTTTAAATATATAAAAGACTAGCGGACGTCACACGGTTTCACCCACGTAGTTTCTGTTCCCGTGTCAGTACGAGGATAAAATATAGCCTATGTTACTCGCTGATAATGCTGAAAGAATTTTTCAAATCGGTTCAGTAGTTTTTAAGTTTATTCGTTACATACTAAAATACAAATCTTTACTCTTTATAAAATTAGTATAGATACTGAGATATTTTCCGCCTAATCGCTCCGTTTCTTTCTACAGCATTATCAATTTTGTGACGGTTTTGCTCAGTTCATTCTTCTATGTCTATGATGGTATGCCTTGGCATTGTCGTCTGCTGTCAGTCAAGACATCAACTACCGTCGGATTGTGTTCATCATGTGCCAATCATATTCTAGCGACAGACAACCGATAGTAAATCTTTTTTTCTTGTAATAGATTTAACGATTATTTTTCTGACTAGGAAAACAAAATAGAATCGGTTTTAAAAGCATTCGTTGTTTTCAAGTCTATCACTTTTGACCCGTAAAAAGCGACTACTGTCCTTTCACAGGTATTTTACTTCTGACAGCAAGCAAACATCATTTATAGCTAGAAGACTGTGGTGCAAAAACATATGAGCCAAAAACATAAATCATATAAACATAATTGCGAAGGCACGGTTTGCGCAGTGGTTGAGCGATCGGCTGCTGCACTGCGTGTTGCGGGTTCGATTCCCGCACGGTTAAATATTTATAAGTTCAACAGATAGTTGTTCCGGGTCTGGCTGTTTGTGTATGTGAGTTTATATGTCTGTTAACGCACCCACGATACAGGAGAAACACCAAGTGTGGGGCAGAGTTAAAAAAAAAAATTTTTTTTTTTTAATTTCCTTTCCACACTTATATACACAAGATCATAGAAAGCGCCAAAACCGACAGGAAAATATCGATAAAAACAAACCAAAAATTACTGATACTCCAATTAGATAACTAACAAATCTTCAAAGCCCAATAAATATGCAATAATCACTATACATGCACTTGATAGAATTATAGACACAGAGTAATACAGCGGAACAGAAGCGCGTAAGTAAGTAGTTGTCTTATCTAAACATTTATTTATAGTAAAACTGATTAATGAACGAGTTCAATAAACGGAAAGTGAATGCAATTGAGTGAATGAATGTTTAGCGTAAGATCGTGAGTGTTCAACGTGGCTGCGATAGATGTATCGATCGATTTATTGGCCTGTAAGTTTTTATGTTTTAGTTGATATAGAATACATATGCTGCGGGGAGTTTATTTATTTATTTATTTATTTACACTTTACGCACACAAATGTACAGAGGCGGACTTAATGCCATAGGCATTCTCTACCAGTCAACCTTTGGGTGATGCAGAGAATGGTGGTAGGTGCAATATGGTGAATAAAAAGCGATTGATATTTAATTAATACATACAAACATTTAAATAAATAATACGAATATATAAACTATACATACAATATAAATATATAATAAATACTCAAATTAACAAGATAAATAGGTACACGAAATACTTAAACAATTACAACAAATAGGTAATTGGAAAACATTAGCGATGTGATGATACTACTGCCAACTTCTTACGAATATGTTCGCGAACTTTAACTTTGAAGGCTAATCGGTTGGTGACCATCCTAATTTCCTGGGGTAGCGAATTCCACAAAGAAATAGACTGAACAAAGAAGGAAGAGTGAATAAAGTCAGTACGGTGAGTGGGAAATTGAAGAAGACGGTTATGTGATGAGCGTAAATTCCGATTGTGGTTGGCGCAAATATATTGAAAGTGAGGGGCTAGATAACTGGGAGAGTTAGGAGAGTTGAGAAATGAAAACAAGATAGTAAGAGCTCTTTGCTCCCTACGCTCGCGTATGGGCATCCACTTTAAAAGCGACCGATACGCGGAGACATGATAAAAATAGTTTTTAACTACGCTACCATAACTTCGTATAAATACCCAATCCTTCTATTAAAGGACCTATTTTTGAAGATTCGTGACGATGACTTAAATCTAAGTTATAATAGCATTTTCCCCAATAATTCCTTAAACATTCAAGCAGAACTGAAAACCCTCTCAAATTCCACTTGTCGGTCGCTAAGCAATGATAAAAATAAACTCATTCATGTCCAAATCACGTGCTCAAATGATAAATAAAACAAAAACACATGCCATAATAGACAATAGAAACATTTCTTGGAACGGTCGCCGGTCGCTAGCTACCGGGGCTGCAGATCGACAAATCCGGCGCATTCATTCACTTGCGCAACGCGACGGGACTGTCTAATATTGTGGTTGCCAGAGCGGGTTTTGGGATCCTTAGGGTTTACTCTGAAGATATTTTTTCCCCATTATGGATGTTCATAGAAGGAGTTAAGGTGACAAAGAAAACGGAGGTAACAAAGGTTAATTTAAAGAACCTCGTTTAAGAATCGACAAGATGTATTTAAGTAATAATAAAATGAACTTCAAACAAGAACCATTGAAGTTTCTTGCACGTTCTTCTCCATAGAGATCTACGCTTTGGAATGTGCAAATAGTTTCATGTTTTTGACGGACTGACTTTGACAATTCAAAAGCACCTGATAATGGTTTATTTGAAATAAATGCTTTGACTTTGACATTCATTTAACATAACTAAAGACTAGTTGAAAAACTTCCGGCCGCGTATAATTTTTGGGACGTTCAATTGAGATTATATATTTGAGTCAAAAAGTTTCAGATACTACACAAAATTCAGATAGACAGAGGTATAGACACTCTGTACGAGAACCAACTCTCAATTGACGCACCTCTTTTACCCATCACAACATTTTAAAACCTACCTACAAACGCACTTTTATCGTCCCAATAATCTACATACTCGTATCGCCATTAAAACAATAGCCAAATTTCTCGGAACGCTCGCTAGTGGCAGGCAGCTGATCGACAAATCCGTCGCGCATTGCATTTGCGCAACACACGCGTGGGCGACAGTTACTTACTGTGAACCGGCCGGTGCCGGTGACACTGCGCAAGCTGATTAGGTAGGTTAGGGCAGAAGTTGCAGTAGAAATAGTCGTATGCATAGACATGCGGTATGTTTTTTTGTGAAGGTTGATAATGTACACGAAGAACATGGTTTTAACATTGTGTAGAATAGAAAAAGAGGAATGAGAATGACGGGACGGTTGGTACAGAGTATAAATTATACTCAAAGCAAATAAACATTATTCTGCAGACCAACGACACATGCAATTCAGCATTGTCAGAGGGAAGTTGTCGCTAGTTACCCATTCCAGATGGTCGTTTCTACGAAGGCGAATAGGTAAGATACTCTAGGAGCTAGGACAGTAGACACACTGGACACTATCACACTAATATTATAAAGGCGAA
Source organism: Mamestra configurata (assembly GCA_002192655.3). Taxonomy (NCBI): domain Eukaryota; kingdom Metazoa; phylum Arthropoda; class Insecta; order Lepidoptera; family Noctuidae; genus Mamestra; species Mamestra configurata. Next base: position 225,520 of record NDFZ01005366.1, on the reverse strand, counting down.
AGTTTTTGAGTGTGTGTATGTTTGTTACTTCTTCACGCGCAAACGGCTCGACCGATTTAGATAAAATTTGGTATAGAGATTGTTTGCGTCCCGGGAAAGGACATAGGATTTTTATACCGGGAGTATGTTCCCTTGGGATAATTTTCGACATTCACGCGGTCGGAGGCGCGAGCGGTAGCTATAGTAGGCGCCAGATAAATGTGGAATAAAGTATTCCCTAATAAGTTTTCCCTAATAACTGTTCACAGGTACCTGAACAATTAAATATGTATCGTTTTTCATTATTAGACAATGTTAAGGATCACGAGAGATGATGATTCGGGACAGCTTTGTGTCATTAATTCCGTTTTTCAAATTAAAAATGTCAATAATTGTAGGTGGGTCAATGACCGTTATTCCACGATTATCTGGCGCCTACTAT
>NDFZ01005366.1:135190-224917 GCA_002192655.3 Mamestra configurata | reverse complement strand
AGATAAATGTGGAATAAAGTATATTGACCTTTCCCTAATAACTGTTCATAGGTACCTGAACAATTAAATATGAATCGTTTTTCATTATTAGACAATGTTAAGGATCACGAGAGATGATGATTCGGGACAGCTTTGTGTCATTAATTCCGTTTTTCAAATTAAAAATGTCAATAATTGTAGGTGGGTCAATGACCGTTATTCCACGGTTATCTGGCGCCAACTATAGTATTTGAATAAAAATATATTGAAAAGGACAATATTTCTCCCCTTTTCTGTCCTGTTACGTCACGAATAATCACGATGATGACTTTTGCGCTACTTGTCATGGAATCACGCATGGAACAAATACCGTTCATATCTGTAAAGGTACATGAAATTCCGTTCATGTCTGCCTAGTTGAAAGACCAATATCCGTTTAAAATAAGACTTCATCTAATAAATAGAAGAAAACTCAGCATAAAACTACAAGCTCCACTGTATCATGGCACGCGCCTGAGTACATTTTAGTAACTTGTAAACGTTGCAATACCAAATCTGTTATGGTTAATATAACAACCGACTGTTACAGATTCATTGACTAATTCCTTCTACATAAATCACGTCATTCAACTTTGTTAATTAAACACAATAACATTTTAGTTAGCTCTATGGTTTTTGACAAGATTAAGTACGTTCCTGGTCGTACAATGACAGCAGTTTATCCGTTTCCAAGTGAACTATTATGTGATTGGTAAATCTGCTGTCAAATGTCAAGTTAGTGTAATGTGATTGGTTGGTGGACCTGGCAACTGAGATTTAAAAATAGATTAGATTGAATGCGATTTTCAAAATGGCGGGTCTCATTGCGTTTTTAAATGAGCTTAAAGCATTCGTAGTATACATGTGTGGTGTTTGAAGTCAAGATGCTTTAATCCTGGATTTATAGAGTAAATTACTAAAAAAGTAACAAAATAACCTTTATGACTTATGTATGAGTCATAAAACTTACATTACCAGCGAACAAAAAGCCGTCAACTACATATATCGATCGGATAATAAATTATACAAAAGAAAAGGGAGTGTTAATACACTCCCTTGTCTTTCCATTTGTCTTTGGTAATCCAAGAGCGAATGGTGAGATCGTGATGACTCGACCAAGTAACATGATCAGAAAGATGATGAAGCAGTCAAAGCTGCAGGAACTTAAATCAATTATCAAACATCAGAAACATATTCCAAATCATTCACAGACACAACACAGCATAACATGCCATAATAAATTAATATGATGTCGATATTATATCATACATATGCGTCACTCTGTAAGGAAACGGTCGCGTGTAGGCGACTGCACGGCTTAGCGCCGCCAATGTCATATTTGTGGTGATCGTGTGAAATATGCTCGATTATTGCTTCAGATTGGATAATGGTTTTTTTGTATATATTTCGAGATGCAATTTGTTGAGTCAGTCTCGTTTAGTGCCTGTAGGCGGATGAGACGAAGATGAAAGACGTTTGAGGCAGTTCTAGAAAAATATGTGAATAGATTAACATGGTTTTACTTTTTAGTTCAAAATTGTAAAATAAGTCTTTAACGGTATTGCTGTTCAAATGGTTGAACATCAGTAATGGTTGATGATAGTGGTACAAAGTAAGACTCAAACATAATTTAACTGATATAGGTACATAGGCAGAAGCAGTTTCAGTGCAATTACTTAAATGCATTATTAAATGCAATATAACGGAGTATATATGAAAGTTATTGATATTAATAATGACAGTCATTACAAGAAAGATGGTGAATCAAATGACAGTCCCTTATCGACCCCTAGTATCATAAGCTGTCACAGGATACTCATATCCTTAATCGAAGTAACCCAACAAAAACACATAGAACATCAGCCACTGCTACACATTCCACACTCTTCCGCAAACAGCCATCCCGTCCAACAGGTTGCACTTAAGACATCAATACTACACCAAGTCCTCATAGCTGTTGACATGCAATTATAACTGACGAGGGCCATGTAGGGGGTCCCGTCACAGATAGCCGTACATACAGACGCTACACTCCTTGAATCTATTGCGAATCTTACTCACACAAACAAAAGACTAACGTGTTCGGACTTCTACAAGGGAATAAAGGGGAATCAGTTGCAAAGTCTTCGCTTAAGTTCGTATCAAGGAGGTTTTGTACATGTGTGAGTGCATCAATCGAAGCAAGAGCTGCTTGCCAGTATGTTATCACTGGTCCCGTTGAAATCTTGTGAATTCCTGGCCACTCCCTAGAAGGGATGATACAGATCATGGACGTGATTCAACGGATGGAATGAAGAATGGATCCTATGTTAATTAATTAATTTCTTTGATGAGTGAACGGAGTTCACTGGATTCTTGTAAGTCGATACTCTGTGTCGTCTTTGCTGACACGTTAAATAACTTATAATTTGATTTTTCGAGTTATTTGAGATTTAAGATAAGACCTATTCATATTCATACGTAGACTACAGATTTCAGACAGCTATTTTTTTAATTTTTCAAAGGTTGTCTTTAAAAGATCGCTTTTAGTGAAAACCAGTCCATCATGTAATGTTTTCCTTATCTTTCTTTTCTGTAACTTTCTTTTCCTAACTTATATGGTGTACATCATAATAAAGAGTATCCTATTGTATTCAAAAAGATCTGTTGCCAAATTGGGAAATAGTTTTCTTGAATCTGACACACGTCAAGAGCTTGTTGTCTTACGCAAGCTCCTGACTTCTTGTTGACTATAATTATAATAATTAACGAATGCGTCAGTCTCTTGTTTGTTTGGACTGAAGCAAATTGATCACCGAACAAGAGATCGAGATACGATCTTAATTTGGACAAATTGAGAGAGTAATTTATAGAATTTGTCCGACGTGTATTATTTAGACGCTACACGAACACTTAAACGGAAATAGCGCTACTTGATAGCTCTCACGTGTTACCAGATGTTTGCAGATGAACGCTTATTCATGCACATAATCTAATTCTTAACTTAATATATTACTGAAGTGTAGAATTGTTTTGTTTGTATATATGTTTGCATGTATAGCACCATCCAATCACTTTCCGTGGATGTCGTAAGAGGCGACTAAGGGGCTCACCAGAGTATGGGCATTGCAACAGCTACACTGCGATCGCCAACCCGCCTGCCAAGTGTAGCGATTATGACCCCCCTTTGGGGGAGGCATATGTCGTCGTAGTGGACGTCTTTCGGTTGATATTATGATGATGGTGATGATATATTTGCATAAGGTTGTACCAAAAAATATTGAACGGATTACGAAAATTCATTTTTTGAGCGAAAGCTACATTATCGCCGTAAGTTATACCGGAGTGCCGGCTAAGTGATACCGGAAAAATGCACGGAGCACTTCCTTCAGGAGTTGTTTCAAAAATAATACTATTCGTTCGTACCTTATTTCAAGTGGTTCTTATTTACTCTGACGAATTATGATGAAACTAAAAACCAGCATGCTTACCTGTAACAAAAACAAACATTTCATTATTTACACGATTAAACTATGGCAAAAAGATGGTTCACCGGCCGTTGCAAAAATTGCTGTTATTTGATTTATCATTAAAAAAGGCAAATTGTGATTTGTGACTGCTGACCTGCCTCACAGTTCTCCAATGAAAGATACCAATTTAGGGACGAAGCTTTCATCATTCACGAAATTTTCATCAGAAACATCTTTTTCATTGCCTGGTGATACCAAATCATAGACATCAACAACAGCCTTGGTTGCCACCAATAGATCAATGTTTCAATAAAATTCAAAATCCAACGTAACAACTTCATTTCATATTCAAATAGACGAGCATTTAAATAAATTCTCGCATTAAAGAAATATCAATTGCTGTTCCCACAAATAACACAAGTTACAAAACTCGTTAAATACATACAAACTTATTGTAATGACTTATTTTTTTCTATAGTTATTTCAAAATGGAGTCAAGGGAATCTAGCTCTATCGCATATATATCATGTTTAATATTATAACTCCTTGGTACATAAGCTCACATCTTTAAAAAGAGCCGACGCGATAAGATCTGCTCAGGCACAGGTTGGATCACCCACTTTCGCCAAACATGTCTACACTTTGAGGACACACATAAATATTTTGAATGGTATCAGTGACTATGGTATAAGTTTGACCCGATTAGCCAATGAAAATAGAGGAAGAGAATAAAAAAATAGAGAAAATGAATGTAATGACAAAAAAAAAGACAGATCCTTTTGCAAAAAGAGCGTCACAAAATATTAAGACTAAAATTTAAAGTGTCAAAGACATCACTTGAAGGTTGCAAGTAGCAGACATTACTAGTACCACTGGCTACAAACTAGTGATGATGACAGAACCGACACACAAACATAAACTAAAGAAAGTAAACGCGAAGAAACAAACTATATACATATTATCATAAATAGAAGAAAAAACGCACATAACATAAAACAACCAGCTGTTCAACCGTGCTAAAACAATCGGCGAGATATTTCGGACAAGCATCATAATTACAATAATTTACATAATTATCCTATGAGTTTCACAATAGGCCCGTGCCGTGTAGGAGACAAATTATGCTTGACATTAGTGTGCCCTTGGCTGCACTCCCTTCTAATTGTTGAAGAACATCAGTGCGATGAAGTTATTTAAATATTACGTCTGTTGTTTCTAGAGATGCTTTGGGCGAGTCTATTTCTTGGGTAATCTCGTCGAGTTCATTCATGTTATTTTTTAACCTTAGATTGGAGTATCAATAAATAGTTGATACTTTAAATTATTTACTGAGTATGTGTAAGTTTATATGCACTACTGCTGATAATTATGAACTACGAAGGAAGTGACCATTGATAGGATGGCTGGTGAGGATGTATAAAATGGAAGGATCGTACTGCGTGGCCAACAAATAAATTGGGATAAAGACAGGATGTTGATAGCAACTTTAGAAGAATCACATGGTGTCTTGAAGCCAGGTGATATTACGGTGATCGAACCAGAACGCGATGAGTACACGACTTTTTGGACAGAAATTAAAATTAATGACCGTAATTTCCATTAATTAAATATTAAAGAAGCGATTAGGAGAAATGATGATGAAGATAAGAATAATATTACACAGCTTTTATTTAATACATATTGCTAAATGTCATATTTAGATGTGGACTTGAATTTCTTAAAAGTCAGACCGTAAAATTTAATTATCCGAAGGATAAAAAGTTCCCAAATATTTCACGGTGACATCTTCTTTAATGTCTTAGCAACCAGAAAAAGATCATTAATATTTGCATAAGTAAGTAGGTATGTTTGCTTCCTAAGCTTGAGCGCAAATAATCTTCTAATCATTCTTAACGCAGAGATTTATCGCAAATAAATTCATTTGAAGGCATCCAATTCACGTTTCACAACGAAGTGTAGGAGACAAATTATTCAGCAGATTAACAATGAATCTAAAGACGTTGCGACATGCTATTGTTTGTTGATACAAATATCGCTGCTGCTCTAGCATTTGCATAACAAACGGTGAGCATATGCGACTTTTAATGGGACAGTTCATTTGATTTATAATGAGAGTATGCTTTCTCCACAGATTTTTCTGCGGGATTAGCATCAATTAATAAGGTTTTTTTCAAGGATTTAAAAGCTAAGAATATGTTGCTTAACAGTACAAACAAATCACTTATACTGAATTGTCGACTTTCGCTTAAATGTTGAGCCTACTAAATTATCGCTCTCATTCGAATAGCAATAATTTACCTAAGCAATACAAATAATTTTGCAGTCTAATTGAATTAAATATTAACGTCAAATACTCAACAAACTTACGAATGCCGACAATCATTCGATCGCGAAGTGCTTTCACAGCAATGATAAATCTCTAATGCAAATATTGAAAATATTGACTAACACAATGGTACTGACAAATCGAATCATAGAGATCGTTTATCGAGTTACATCGATACATGATTGTAAGTCAATTTCTATGACCTATTGCGATTAATGGGCTTGGCTCGAATCGGATACGATCTGTGGGGCTAAAATACAGTAGAAAGGCATCAACAGAGTTATTTTATTGAACATGAATTAGTATTAGTAGAAGGTGAAGGCAATAAAAATAAAGTAATTAAAACATTCAATCTCTCGGGACCTTTTATTAGTTAATAGTGTACAGAAGCGGAAGCACAATACTAAAAAAACAGAAACATAAAGGGTGTTTGAGATATGTAAATCAAAGCTACTCAAAATGAAATATGCAAAAATTATCCATTTCGGTTATAAAAGTTTCAGGGGATGCAAAAAGTATTTGTTATCATTTAGAGTACGACTGGATTTATATTGCTTAACATCCTTAAAATAACACTGTTCTCGTAAATCATTGATTTTTGAGAGGCTTCATGCTAAACTGAATTTACGGTGGGGGACGAAGGTTTGGGACTATTGTAAGGACTGAATTCTAAAAGTCACGGATGCAGTATAACAGTATTTATTGTAATGTATGTTATTATATCAGCCGTAATGAACTCAGTGACCTTGAATCAGGAAATACAAAAAATAACGGACGGAGGCGTACGTAATTGCTATTTGTTTTCCAACAAGGAAACCGAACTGATTTGCATCGACTTAGCATTTACTAACGATCTCGGTATAATCTTCAATGGTAGCGTCATGTGTGCTATAGATTATAATATGGTGTTTATGAGACAATATGAAGGAGATACAGTATTCTTAGTTCTAGGTAATGCTGCTAATTGTTATGCAGTCACGATCTGTTTATTGTATTATATTGAAGGTTGCACTGGACTCAAAGAAAATACTACAGAATAGACTACTTTTGTTCCAACGCATCGAAATAAATCAACAGAATTAAGAAAGTAAACATGGACATTGATGGCAATACTGAAACAATCAACATCGGAAGGCTCTTAAATGTATTTATCATGAATAACTATAAGATTTAATATATTGTCTTGTCTTCAAGTCTCCATTTCATTTTTTTTATTTGATTTAATATATTAATTACTTGAACTTCTTCAATAAAACCAATCGCTTCGGTGAGATTCTTCAGAACAACGACCAATGCTTCATCATCATTGAGAGAATACAGATACTATACAGGGTCACTTCGGAGACAGTGTGCATGTTTCTCCCTCATCTCATTTCAAGAAAAAAAATGGTAGAATTGGCATTCCTTATCTCGTTGTTAAGTATCGAAAAGTGTGACTTTGATTCTTTTACTTTTGATTGTTTTGTTCCAATCATGATATAACAAAAAAATAAAATCATGATGATGATCATGATCATGATGTTGCTGATGATTTATTTTGAATGATCTTGCTATACGTAAAATTTGCGCGCTATCTCTGAAATAACCCTGAATATGATACAAGCTAAGCAAGGATTTATCCTGGACTACTACATTGTCTCACAGTGTCGCAAACTCGCAACGCGGTACCCACGCTCCGTTTCTTACTGACAACACGATATACTGATCTGAGCTTAATTTGTATTCTCATGTCACCCTACGTTTTATTATGTAAGCTACGTTGCAAATCAACGACTTTGCGCATTTGCATTTAGTCCTTGTTGTTTTGTTTACTCGTATCCTGCTAGACTTTGAGGAATCTTTGAAACTGAGGTTAGTGTGAGGATAGGGAAAGATCGAAAGAAACTTGATTTTTGACTTTGATTCAAACGTGATTTGGGTATTGATAATGATTTCATGAAGCGTGAGGTTGAATGCGATTGATAGAGACCCTCAATTCACACTTCATTTTCATCGCGTTTAGAATAAAATACCTCTTATGATGTAAACCATCTAAACGTTACAGAACAAATAAATTGAGAAAATATTACATTGGGTAACACAATGCGCGTTAGAGATGGACCTTACTCAATTTGCAAATTTAATCAGGAAGTGGCGAATAGTCATTCTGACCAATTTCCTACCAGACAGGAAAACAACTAGTAAATATGTTTATTTAAACGTCATAACAGGGCCTTGCAGGTTAATTTATCCTTTTAACAGAATTTCTCTAACTTCAACACATGGATCTATAGAGGACTATTTCTAAACCGACGTTACAGGAAAATCAATCCAATCAACCCATATGCTAGTAAATCACAGAGCGGCTCTTGCTTGCGGCGTCCGGTCCGTCACGGACCCGTCCAATCCGTGACCCGTTCGTGATCAAATCGAAAGTGTGCGCGATATGGCAGTAATGACTGTGTGAACTCTTGAAATATGGTCAAATGGTATCGACTTATTGGATTTGTCCATACTTTTGATGTTCGATGTCCGTTTTCAGGATTGAGCTGATTTTATCTTGGAGAAAGTGGAAGATTGTACACAGACAAGTTTAATTTTGCCAGTGAAACCTGAACTAAACAAGTAAATATTATCTGGTAACGCCAAATCTTATGAAATAATGCACTTTTCTTTTATCAATATAAATAAATATTTCATTTTGAGCAATTACCATTTCCGGTTAAAGTTAAAATGTATCCAAAACTTATTTTTTAAAAACCGTGTTGAATAAAAATCTATCAACAAGCAAACGTACAGAAATTTAGCGATAAAATCGATACTATCTCCTTTACCCACACTTTCAAAGGTACCACATTTATCTATTATTCCAAGCAAATATTATGGAAGACCATTTGCGCTTAACTGTGTCATCTGTGGCCAAACAGTTTGTTTGACCGAGATAAGATTAAACGCATTGATACTCTTTAAATAAGATCATATGAGTTTTAATCCTTGAAGCCCCAAAGGCTTAGCATTTTGCGCATTTCCTTTTGTCTATAGGAAAGGGCTTATGCCTGCTTCATGCTGTATCCACTGGAACCAAGTTTTTTTGTGAGTTTTGTGAGATACTTTGCTCATGCGGTAACTATTTTTAAGGGTAAGGGAGTTTCGCATAAGCCCATAAGAAAGTAAATGTAAAACTCAATAAAGAGCTAGCATCTTCGACAGCCAAATCTTTAAACTTGTTTTCATAAAATCTGTAAAACTAACAAATTAATCTTAACTTCTAAAAGACACCTCCTACACACTTACAGAACTAGATCCAACAATTCCTCTAACTACCATCGTGACCCCTCGTAATGACCCGTCGAATCATCGACAATAAGTCAGCAATCTACCTGCCAAATACAAGTGAGCTATCAAAGAGCAGTGGGCGCCTCGGGCCTGATGATTGACGGCTGTCTGGCTTTCGAGAGAGCTACTTAAGTTAGGATATACGAAGTGTTTACATCATCATTGACGAATGAGAATACTGGCGGGTATATGATAGTGTTTTGTAAATTTGCGGGGGCGTGTCGTTAACACGGCAGTGGCGTAAGCGATTGGATATTAGTGTATTTTAATTTAAGTACGGTAAATACTTGAGACATGATCAGAATGATCGTTACTTTGACATCTAAAGTAACCCATAAAGTATCCTACGTCATATCCGTCTCCAAATGCTAAGGCAGTCGCGGCTAGGCAACTTAAAAGATTAGAGCACAGATAAATAACGTCATACGAGTACCTAATGGACGCCTTGATTCGGAATGGATCGAATGAATATTCTAGTCTAGTACTTACCAATGGTGGCTCTTGCTGAGTAGACAGTTCGCTCCAAGGCCTTAGCAAGGCCCGTTCAGCATCAGCTCCAGCCAAAGCAAAGCTCACACCATATCTTCGCCAAAGCGAGAGCTCATACAGCTTCTTCCACGGAATTCCATCGTTCTTCGTAGTTTTCTTCCTGATACTTCCTCTAAATGACGGAGTCCTAACGAAAGGTTCAGCTGGTATACCTTTCTTGCTGGCACCTCTCCATGGAGGTTTGGTTCCGTTTACATTTGGTTTTCCATTACTAGCGGTGCTTCCCGAAGAGCCCTTGCGTTGCAATCCAGGTTTTTGAGTCGGTGTTTTTCTTTTTTCGTCAAATAGAACCGCGTTAGCTAATTCTTCATCTTGGTTAGAACCATCTGATTTTACTTCTTCAATTGTAACTACTGCTGATTTCCTTTCCCTGTAGCTCCCTCGAAGAGGAGTTCTACTAAAGGGTTGTTTAACTTTTTCGCCATCTACTTCGTCTTGGAGAGCAGATATAACGCTGTCATCAGCGTATCTCATCCGAGCAGTTTTCATCAGGGATGCTTTAGTGTTCTGTGCAAACAAACGTTCGCAGGGATCTGTCAGTTTGTTTTGATCTGACCGAGACTTGAATGTATTCTCCGAATCTGTGTCACTATGACCTTCGTAGGAGCTAGTACTGTTACTGAAGCTTTTGCTGTACAATCCTTCATGATTTTTGGATCCGTTGTGATTATTTTTATCAGCTTCCTTTATTTCGATTATGCATTCGTTGCGGAAAGACTTACGAGACTGCAAACTGGTATTTGAATCCGACTTTGTTAACGGATTATGTTTGTGGTCAGCGCATCCATTGGCATGTGCTTTACCAGTACAATGTTTGTGGATTTTTGCCAAAGCGGCCAATGTTTTGTTGCCGTTAGGCGACACCTCGTCGCCGCAGCGGAGCGATTGCTCGAAGGACCCTTGCACGTGGAACATTCTTCACTTATTCTGTCTCAGGCGGACATATACCCACCACGCTTGGCATTTTAAGAGGTCAGAGTTCTGTAGATCGGATCATATCGAATGTCACTGCACAATGAGAGCATTTACTTGAGTTATGGATTTTACGGTGCAGATCGGCGCGATTAAATCGATCATAAGGTATATCAGCAGCGCGTGATCATAACGAATCGTGAGCATGCGCTGTGTGGCGCTAAATATAACAAAATATTGTTACAAACGAAATACGGCGCTTTTGACGTTTTGACATTTGCATCGTGGTAATTATTTAGGGCATAAAGATAGATTTGACGTTAGGCAACATTAGATTGGTATCTATTATTCATTTTTGGAACTATTCAATGTAACGTAATTACAGCTACGCTATGTCTTATCCCATTACGTTCTAACCTAACCTAACCAAAATATTAGATTAAAAATACAAAAACGTTACTTCCACTGACTTTACTTGCTTCTGATACCTTTCACCTACCGCTAGTAACATGTGGCGTGACCTGAACATAATAATATTCAAGTCTTTACCGTTTCCATGTCTTTACCAGCAACGCGTGGCTGAGCCGCACGCACTCTACGTTCGCGCAAATTGCCAGACGATTAGTTAAATACTTAAATTATAGTACTTGGGTTTGTAAGAGAAATGTCAGGTATTAAGTTGAGACTCAAGTAGAACTGTGTGAGGCGGAGTTGTGAGATTGATACGGAACATACACCTTTAGGTTAAGCGTACAAGAATTTATCGAAAAGTAGGTAGCTTATTTTTACAAGATCATTTATTGTAATAATGTTGGCATTATAAAAATAATGCAAATCTACAGGGCCCCAAGTCTGCTATTACAATAGTATCATAATGGTCTATCATTGATTTCATAATTGTGGATTTTGACAAGTTTCGTAATCTACTAATATAATAGCGTCATTATGACTTTCCAATGGTCAACCACTGACACTCCATTGAAAGAAATGGCATAGAATGGTAATCTCGTACATAATGACAAATGAATGACTGACTTATGCGGTAATCTTCTAAAATGTTGACAGTTCCTTTAATCAGTGACCTACCATTAGAACGTCATTGTGCAGTCAGTCATTGCTTATATTAGCTCTGTTGTCAAAAAGTGTTTGATAATTTATCGTGTTTGTGTATCGTGATTGAATGGAGAAATATATTCACTACGAGCAAATATTCTCGAGCTAGCCAACGCAGTGGATGCTAGAGAAAAAAGATGGGCGGAATGCAAAAGACGTTGTCGAGCCCGTCGCTTGACTAGAATGAATACAAACCCGTCTATTGATTTATTATCCTAGAGCTTTATAACATGAAATAGGTTGATTAATTTGTTATACCTATTTTTTATTGCAGATTCTAATAGCACTTGCATTTTATGCATCGGGGTCCTACCAAAATTTGATTGGACATAGTGCCCTCCATAATGTTTCAAAAATTACTGTATCAAGATCAATAAATGCGCCAGGTCTTTGTGGTTTTCCAGAAAGTCAATGAGAGCCGAAATTTGCTCAATTAGCACCATTTTGTGAAATAACTGAAAATAAATGAAATAACTAACTTAACCTAACTGCAAAACATCGGCCGCTACAAATAAAAACAGATTTAACGTCAGTAAGCAGTATAGTAGTACTCTGTGCAGTAATGACACATTTGACTTTGACAGCAAAACAGATAAAATATTATTGAGTTTCATCATGTTTTTGCTGTTTTCGAACTTCTCACTACTTCAGATTGCATAGAACAACAATAAATAATATTTAAAAATATATTTAAAAGAACTCTGGCATTATTTAACTATCGAATTTAGTAGTAGTTTTTCAAAAATCGTTTCTACTAACGGGTTTTATATTAATGGCAATACGACAATGTCATTCTACCACGATTCTATTACGAGACCATTGACCGACCAATGATCGACCATTATAATTTAGCAGATTACGAACTTTTAGCAAAATGACAATGGGATCGTGTTGGAATGACGAATTTATAAAAATTAGCAGACTTGGGGCCCAGGACTCGAATTTGTAAGATCGTGCGAAAATTTTGTAAGGGTCAGCTTAGTGAAGGCAATATTTTAGAACGTTTCATAATAAACAAGTTACAGAAATCTTGTTAAATTAGGCAAGCCATTAACCTCATCAAGAAGACTATTAGCAGATATTAATCAAACTTAATGAAGAAGAAAGGATACTGTTTCTGTTTGATTAAAAGCCGGCCGATCATATTGAGGCCAACATAATAAATTAGGTGCAGTTTTATGAAATTAGGTACAAGTGTTCAACATTATTGAATCAGTTGGTGGTTACAACATTTTGGAGTCGTGTACTGGGTGTGTACCGAATTATGTATGCTAAAAAACTACATAATAATCGTGTGTAAGAAAAGGTTTTTGTAGACAGAAACGTTGCCACGAACCATTTTCAATGAGAATGTGTTATCTGTGGAGACATTTTAAAACATTTTCTAGGAAAACACATCGTCGACCTCGCATCTATAATATAAGCATAAAGATGCTACATTTTTAACGTTTGCGAATAAAATATAAATTACAAAAATATTGCTTCGTCATTATCTGCGGAGTTGCTCATTTAGTATCGTTTAGAAACTAAATGATTTTTAATGTGCTTTTGCTTTTGATGATACTAACGAACCCAGGACAACGACGAAGTCATTATTTCCTCGATCGTAAAATCGCAAAGCATAATCAAAACCTTAATTATTTCAAACCTGTCATCAAGATCTCTTATTACATCTTCTGAGAATTAACATCAAACTTATCATCAAAATCACGAAACTCGAGATCAACGAACGTCGAACCCAGCTTTCATAAAACCAGAATCATCGAGTTTTTGGCTATGCAATAAAACCTACGCATACTGATGTAAGAGCACTTGACTGCGTTAACATAATGCAATTTATCACCTATCTTGTGTATTATTGCTAAGTTTTCTTTAGTAGAAAGTAAAGGCCAATCGTATGTATCATTGCTGTTCATTGGGACTGATTGGTGATAAATATTCGCTGACCAATGAGTAAGGCCACCCACGGGTCGTTCTTGATATATGTTAAGTTTTTCTGTAAAAATTGAGTGGGTTGCTGCATTGTTTTCTTTTGATTCATGTTAAAGCATCACCTACGTTAAATAATCTTGTTAAAAAGAAAGTTAATGTCTTTCCTCTTGGAGTGTTTACGCAAATTGTTAAGGGTAGTAATACTGTCAGCATCAGTATAATTTTTCCATATACTTCCTCAAAGAATTTGAGATAAAGCAACTTAACTTGTGGATAACTAATCAAGCACACATATGAGTAAAATAAATATAATTATTTTATTTATATCTTCCTCAAAGAAATAGATAAAATAATCAAGAAAGCCGGAAGAACGCTCAAGAAAAGTAATCTACTACAAAAATATAACGCCACCAAATCACTATCTTGTTTCAATATTTGAACAACTTGTATACTCATATCTAGGTTCCATACATCGTGGGAACTAAGCCCACTTTCATTTTTTATCATATTAGCGCATTTAGGTTAGGTTTACTCTAAGACATAAATATGTTGATCAGACTAATATGTTTCTATTTTGTTGTTGTCTTGTCTATGGTGTGTTTGTCTTCGCTTTTGTTAAAAATAATGACTGTAGTTTCTGAAAGTTTTTTTTTGTTATCTTGCTTGTTTTAAGTGTTCTTTTTAGTATATTTGACTATGCTCTTTTCACCCATTTTTTTTTAGTTTTTTAATAAAAGGCTGTCACTGATATCAGCAGAGATAACGTTATCTTCAAAATCAAGTAGTTTTTAATGTTCTTAACTAACCGTTATTGAACACAAAATTAAGGTCAATAGTTTTTCTCAGATTATCTTGTGATTAATAACCTGTTTTTACTTCCTACTCGTTAAACATATGTAATTATTAGCAATTAAGAAGGAAAACTGATAAAACATCGGGTTTGATGGGAACTGTTAAGGTCGATTTAATTTTATTTTGTCACAAAACTATTCAAATGAAAATTTCTAACATAACACTTACCTGTTATTTTGATCACTAGCAAATTAGTGCAGTTGAAGATTAAAAATAGAGTGGGCGAAATGAATGGTTCAAACAATATATTTGTGTGTCTTAGTAAAACAATTTTTCTAGCCTTAATAACTTGACATCAGGGTTCACACATAGTGTGTGGTTCGCAAGATTTAAGGGGTAAGTACACAAAACAATAGTTTTTTGGGTACGTACCCTTAAAATCAGATATAACTTCGAAAAAACAAATTCCTCAGCAAGAAGTCACAACCCAACCCCAAAGATAACGAAAATCTAAAAAGTAAAATCTAAAGCAAACCTCAAAAAGCAATAAAATAAATAGAAACCAACACAAGACAACAGACAAACGCACTCAGAGACCAGATAAGCATTGTAAACACACAGTAAAGAAACGAAACTATCGCTAGTATTGGTCAACGGTTTCATGCAAATCGCAACGGCGACACAGATCCCACCTATTCGATAATATTGAAATTGGTCTTGCATAATTTCGCGTAATCCACTATCACACGAGATCTGTGAAGTGTTTAAAAGGCATTTGGTGTAGCAAGTTGGAAGTTAATTGAGATTTTTTCATATTGTGCAATTTTTGTGTACATAGATGATTTGACGGAAGTCTTAAAATTGAGATAGCGGTAAGGTAAAAGTATTATCACTAGGAAATGAAAACAATGGTTACATATTTAAAAGACTATCTTGGATCAAGGAGATGTTATATTGGAATTTACAAGGCATATAATTAGGCCCGCATTTTTTTATTCCTGTCATGACAACTTAGTAGCTACAATATTGTGAGACAATGGACTATGTGTAAACATAAAGCAGCTAGTTAGTCAATCTCATCGATCGTTCGTGACTGCCAACTTACTCTTCGACTGATTCGCTGATAACGATAGCCGATCCTGGTCTGAATATAAATACTTCTGTTTACATTTTAAGGCTATTGATTTACGCAATTCTTGCTTTTACATCCTTGATTTAATGTTTACAACCATTCATTTTAATTAATCTAATAGATGCAATCAACTTTTTATGATTTTGCATAGGATTCCGAAAGAATTATTAGTACTCGTATGGTCATGAAACGAATACTTTTCTTTCGATCCGTTGAAGTTGTGCTACAATAGAAATATTTTAAGAGTGAATACCTTACTTCTTAGGTAAACGTGCTCCAACGTCAACCACATCATAGCTTTCCATCCAGGTGCAATTGTGGTCAAACGCGACGCATACTGATACTAAAAAAATAATTTATGTCACGCTAACTACATGATCATAATCTGCTTCTGCCTACACTATATTTTCTTTTAATTATATTATCTGTTTAAAACTTTTTAACATCCACATTCAACAGTAATACTTACTAAATTACCTTTTGCTAAAATAAACCTTAGTGCTATGAAAAAACTGATTATTTCTACTTGAAATTCTTAATAGGATTAATATATGATTTAAGCCCATAACTTCGTCATATAAATAAGTTGTAGTAGAATGTGGATATATCAAAAATGACAAATGATTATGGTCGGTGACACTACGGTCATTTCCAGCTATAAATATTAAAATTAGCAATAAAAATCTTTGAAGATGTAAATTTTGACGGTTTCGATTTTATTACGTATACGTGCAAGCGCGGATCTCCGCAACCCGCTAATATACTGACATTCATTCATAATTTACTTTAACACAACATACTCAAAGGCTAATTTCCATGTGTTAAAGACATCTTTTGAACATTAAAACTAGAATTACTATTCAGCAGACATACGCTCATCTCGCAATACTCTAGACATACAGACAAGATCTCCTTCCATTCCTACACGAACTAATCGCAATCGTACAAAACAATTCACACAAAATATCGTGTAAAGGCGTGAAAACAGAAACATGAAAATATGAGGAAGTTCCGAGTGACGATACTTAAGCGAAAGAATTTATCAAGCATTAATTGTAAAAAACTGTACTTGAAGCTGAATAAAGAATCGTGAAGCAACTAATTACAAAAGTCAAACGCTACAAGATCAAGGTGAGAAGTGAGGCTGTCTATTCTTATACTATACTGTAAGTTGCATAATCATTTCACAGATAAGATTAATTAGCGACGCTATCATGTTATCTGAAATAAACACGAGAATGATGACTGCGAAATTACGTACGTGCATATCATCATGCAAGTTCTTCCGCTAAGATTTGGGGGAAAATACGTCACTTAAGCTTTATTTCAGCGACATCATCGCTTAATTCAAACGATCGTTACAAATAGCATGATAAAAAGAGCCGTACCTTGAATGAAGAACAAAAAAAGGAATACTTTTAAACCACAAAATGATCAATAGAAAAAACGAGGTGTTCGTTAAAGAGATAAAATACAACGATGATTAAAACAACAAAAACGACGATTAGAACCCTCGTAAAAATACAAGAAACTACACAGGCACCTTGAACCATCAATGTTCTAAGAAATATTCCATCGAATAAAACAATACCTAAGAAATGAAGATGCTCTAACTTAAATTAGAGCATCTTCATTTGGTAGGTATTGTCGAAGTCTGAAGACGTAACAATAAATTACAATTTGCAAATCAAATTAAAAAAATTAAATCCCAAATAAGGCTATCAAGACATTTAACACCGATTGATATCAAACACGACAAAAAAAACTAGCACCAGACTAAAATAGTGCGGACCAAAGGACCAGTATTTAAAGAAAAAAGAACATAACTCAAGGAACAGTCTCAAATGAGACAGAAACAGTAATTTATTCAACGACTCGTCTAGCGCCGGATCTAATATTAAATGCTCCTTTTTCTTTAGACTTCTAAGAATATGTTATACTTAGGTATGTATCAAGCATTGCGGTTGCGTTCGAAGAATCATATTTTATACGTTAAGGTGTTAATAAACGTATGCATTATGGATTCTAAAAAGTCATTGAGGTGGTAATGACGATTTCCGGAAAACAACTTGAAGGAATTTGAATAATGACTTTATTTCCCAGGGCTTATTGGCTACTACTATACTACTTAAAGATGCCAAAGGTAAAAGAAAACTATAACCATAAACGATCGCAGATATGTAATAGCTACTAATATTGATATTAATAACGGTGGTTAACTAAAAGCAAAATACGACATATGCCTTTATCTGTCGACAGCATAATTTTTTGTCGTTGAATTATTGGATGAATAAAATATTTGTGGAACGCAACATAAATATCTGACCCCCAAAGTCATTTCTTCTAAGCACAATCAATTTCAAAACAGCTTTTAAAAAAGCCGCACATATAAAAACATCGAATTCGTTACATTCATCAAGAATTTATCAGCCATTTGTTAATTCTATAAGTTATTAACATTCTATATAAACACATGAATATTGGTTCAAAGTTGATACACGCACTTGACCGGTTTATCGATGCAAATTACATAATCAAATACCTGACAAGTTTTACTAGATTCATTATAAAATCGTTAATATATGTCTCTGAATGGCTGAACGAGAAACGGTCTTTGAAGGCCATCTAAACGCGGATATGCCTTTAGAAGAAAAAATATAAAAGAATTATCTATGTAAGGCGCCAGACTCCTTAGTATGAACTACCTTTATTATTTAATCTTCAATGGCGTCATGAAAGGTGATTTAGACCTTCCTTTGTTTAACAGATTGCATCATCTACCTTTAAGTTTGTGGTTGGCTACATCGAGAATACGAGATGATCTAGAATACTTTGTGAGGCCAATGATGCACCAGGGTTGTGGGATTGTTCCAGGTTTTTGGATTGTTCGAAACAATTTCGTTGGATAGAACGTAAAGGGCATTTGAAGTAATACGGGTGTGTTTTAGTTATAAGAATCCTTCCCACTCCGCCCAGAGTAGGAGTAATTCAATAATTTCCCATTACAAAATTGATTTTAGGTAAAACTACTAACTAGTCTTAACTAAAAGGAGACAAAATCGTGAATGAAGAACTAAAATTCTTGGACAACAAAGAAATAAAGAAGATAATAAAAATCTAACAGAACATTTTGGTAATAATAAAACTGAACTAAATAAAAAAGAAACAGTTATAACGAAGCGCATACCCAAAACGCATTAAATAAATTCAACTTCGCAAAAAGGTTTGACACTTTTATACCTCTTGGAATAAAATACAACTTGGCAAAAAACCTCTTTATGACATTTCGTTACTATTAATCAAGGTATGGTTTCGTTTTGTTTTTATGTTAGCCGATTAGAATAAACTTGAGAATTTGGTAGAGAATTTACATAAAAACGGTGGTGTCCATTGAGCACTTAAGTTACATACTCAAGGGCCAGTTTTTTTTGACGATGACTGATGGTTCCTGCTTAACTGGACTATCATGTGTTGGCCTCAAATGAATTTAAGGCCCCCAGCCAGGGAAAAATTCAAATTCAAATTTATAGAACAGACAACCTTGAAAAAAAGGACGCCAAGGAAAGACTAGATGCAGAAAGCGCTACTTGAGCAAGGCCCATGTCCAGCACTGAATTGGGATAGGCATGGCCTAAGGCTGATTGATAGAAGAAACAAGCCATCAAATACTCAGTAATTATTCCTCGGTTACTTAACTCCAAGACACTCGTACCATGTAAGTCATTTTATAAGACAAATCGCCTATTAATCTTGACGATAATAATCATATTTCTTGGCTAAATATTAAACAGGTTCGACATAATCTTTCAACACGATCTTTTGATACTGCATCGCGAGTCACGGCTTCTTAGAAATGAATCAAACGAATATGTAAGCAAATAGGTGCATTAACTCGACTTTGGTCATCATAACTTTATGGTTTTATAATGACACGTGCCGAAGATTACGAAATATATTGATCTTAACTCAACTGAACCCAAACGATGCCGTTTCGGATGGTCTATGGGACACTAACATAAAGGTGGCGGAAGTGAAAATACAATATAAATATAGAAAAATTATTTTTAGAGGACAAGCCAGCCACAGGTGAGCCACTGCATCCACCAGAAAAGCGTCCAAGCAATTAAGCTTTTAGAGTCTTGGGTCATGCAACAAAATTAATTAGAAAAGAACAGCGGAGGTGAAAGAAAATATAGCTTTTATAAAAGTCACATTTGATCTAATTTCAACTGTGTGAAAGGATTTCAAGCAAATCTTCCGATCTGAAACAAAGACAAAACACCTAACACAAGAATGAGCAGGTTACCGCAAAGCTTACAACTACAGCAATCCTTGATGTTTGAACTCCAATCAAATGAAGAATATTCAAGCAGGATGAAGAAGCAACGCAAATAAACGAAGGCTAAAAGAACAGCCATAAAATAAAAAAATAATGAAGAATAAAAAACACTAAACAACGAAACGCAAAACCAAAATGCAAACACCACTTAACGATATTTTCAGTCTCAAATCTAAATAAAGATTTACTCAGAAGATCTAAAAATACATTGATTCCACTTAAGTTAAAAAGAAAGCCGTCTCGTGGTTCCTTTGGGTTGTAATAACAACGTTTTAAATGAACAAACACGGCTTAATTAACAAGGTACACGATGGTATCATTTATATTGTGCGGTACTTGACCAATCTGAGAATTATCTTGAACAGTTTGGTCCTTGCGTCACTTACGTTTCTGAATGGCACAGTTAGTGCTCTTGATCAGGCCAAAATCTGAACTAAGTGTGTTTTTTTTATTTAATATGGGTTTGCTCTTGACTCTAGTCTAGGTCAAAGATGACAGAGACAAAGTACTAAGTATGTAATATAATAAAGAAGTAAGATTGTCTGTAAAAGGTATCTTCTGGAAGTACTGAACCGATTATGAAAAAAAATAACTCGGGAAAATACAGAGCTCCTTTGGAAAGTTTAGTTTGTATTCTTTGGATGAGCTTTGTCTTATTAAAGAAATTTAAAAAATGGTCAATTCCCGATTCGAAGGCACAAAACCACTACAGATCTCCAAGCACAAAAAAAAACAGATTACCCTAAACTGGTAATACGGCTGCTAAAATCCACTTTAAATGTCTGAGCCAAGCTTAGAAGTCAGATGACTCCAGCTACGAGTACTAATAAACAATTTTCAAGTAGAATTTGTCTCAATTAAGCCTTGACTTTCACTAACAAGCGGAGTAGAAACCGATTGCTTCTAAGATTGCAAGAATGCAGCAACAATTAGAAATGCAAGGAATGTCGGAAAACGTTCTAACGTACATACATAATAGATTCTCGTTTGTCGACCACTATTCTTAAGGCAAATCTACATTATTTATAAAACGGCTCCTTTGAGATTATTTGTATCTAAGCTGCTTATGTTAAGCAATTAATTAAAACTGAAATAATCGTGGCAATAGGTTTAATATATTTAAGTGATGGCATTTTTTTTCGTTGTGGTAAAAAATCTTTGAAAGTACTGATCCGATTGCGAAAATATAATTCTACATCCTAGCTTTTGCCCGCGACTTCATACGCGTATATCCCGTTTTTTTCCCGGTCTCGTTAGAATTTCCCGATCCCGCATTCCTCATGAATGTGGCTATCATAACAAAAAGAATTTTCAAAATCCGACTAGTCCTTCCAGAGATTAGCGCGTTCAAACAAACAAACAAACTCTTTAGCTTTATTTTATTTCATAGTACTTATTATAGTATCGATTATAGACGGCTACACTATAATTTACCTATCCCGAAAAAATACACTTTAAATCCGGCCCCTGTGGGAGCCATTCCGCATGAAAAAGATAAGCTAATAATAGGAATATTATTCTCAAAAAAAAAAACAAAATATTGAGTACACCCTGTGTTGAAAATTTTTAATCATCTTTAACGATAAACCCGCCTTAATATCTCCACCCATCTGTTTCAAAGTACCACATACTTATCAACAAACAGTACTCGTTACGACACTAGAATACATAACATAAATACATATGTATAACAAAATGTTTGTCTCGCAATTCGTCTCACGGTACATATGCTAATCTTGGCAACACCTGCGGCCATTTGCATATGGCAACTCTGACGGCAAATAGGCTGTTAGCACATGAAGTATTTAAGATATTGACGAAGAGAGTATACTTCATATTAAGATTGTGTAAAAATTTCGAAGGAACCATTTTTTATTTATTTTGCGTACTTTGTTATTTTTAAGGACTAATTACTGTGTCTATGTGGTTACAGACGCCAGCACATCAAGCTACCCGAAACTGTCAAATTCTCCCAATCAACCTTGAACCTAATGCTTCTGCGATAAAGTTGAAAATCTATCAAAGAAATTTGACAGATTGTTGTAGCTTGCTGTTAAACCAGATGCAGCTGAAGAAAATATTTTAAATTTAGCGACTGCTTATCTGACCTCAATTACCCAGTTAATGGGTTTCACTATACACCTTAGCAAGGCAAGGGATATTTAACCTTTTGAACGCTACTGTCACATATACGTGATAAGCAAGCGCGTGCCCTGTACGCCAAACGTCACAATTATGTGACAAAAAGTACTGCGACTTTGTGGTTTGGCGTCGGGGGTACGCCGATGCATTTATGCTCTGACGTTCTAAAGGTTAAAGTATATAGCGTTGATGGGCGTGCAGTAGGCTACAGTAAGGGTAGGCCAGACCATACTTTATGCCAAAAAAAAAATCTCACCACATTATTCAGGGTTGAAATACTGACGATGCGAATTTTCGTCCACTTTGAAAGTGAAAATTATTTTCGAATTTTTTTTTTTGGGTATTGTGTATGGGCTGGCCTACCCTTACGGTAGTCTACTGCACGCGCATGGCGTTGCCCGCACTCTGATATGGCAACATAAAAAAAGGTAAATACCGCGACCCTACAGAGTTATACCCCGCGCGCGATTGTGCATTTTTTTAGAGCTGCGATGTTGATTCATTACACGTCTATACGTCATTATCTTCGTTATTATTTATACGTTATTACGTCGTTTATTAATATGTATTAGTTTTTCATGTTTAAGATTATTTTGTGTATTGTGTCTATGGGCCTCAGTAGGCTGTTTTTTTTTTTTCAATTTATTTTTCTCAGGTCAAGTACCTGGTACTTATTTGCTAGAATCTCACGGGTCTGAACTAAGGTGAAGATCCCAGTTATTATTATTATTTGATGGTAAATTACTCTTATTATTAATAATACCCAAATTGGCCAATTAGTACTTAAAGACCACACAGAAGGTTGGTTTCCGTTTTCCATTGCGAAATGGCAACTTAATGGCGTCCAAATTCGACAC
This sequence comes from Mamestra configurata, assembly GCA_002192655.3. NCBI lineage: Eukaryota > Metazoa > Arthropoda > Insecta > Lepidoptera > Noctuidae > Mamestra > Mamestra configurata. The sequence goes on along the minus strand of NDFZ01005366.1, from coordinate 202,041 downwards.
AGTATTCTATATTAGCGCCAGATTCTAGACTAGACTGCTTTATTAACTGTCCCCGCCTCCTAATTAAAGAGCGGGCTACAATACTAGGTAAGTGTTTATCTCTGCTCTCAGGCCCCGCACTTAGGGATGCCAGATCTCATAATAATACGCTTAACATTTTACCAGTCAGTTCTGTATTAAAAGTTGCATTGTAAAGCAGGCTGAATTTTTAAAATTGCTTTTCGCTAACTGGGACACGAAATCTTACTTAGCGCTAACTTGCTTCTGCCCGCGGCTTCGATCGCGTAAAAATGTATGAAAAGTAGCCTGTGTGTTATTCCAGGATATGCACTATATGTGTGCCAAATTCTATTCATATCTCTTCAGCCGATTTTGTTGCACAAAATACTTTATAATACTAGCTACCGGTCAGCGGCTCCGCCCGCGTTAATGTCGAAAATTATCTGAAGGGAACATACTCCCGGGATGAAAAGTATCCTATGTGTTATCTACCTCTGTGCCAAATTTTATCAAGATCCGTTCAGCCGTTCTGACGTGAAAGAGTAACAAACAAACATCTATACATACAAACTTTCGCGTTTATAAGTAAGGAGTAAAGATGTATTAGTAGGATAATGTAAACACATAATTGTAATTGTGAAAATCTTGGTTTGATAATGAATACCGCCTCAACTGCTAAACGTATTTAGATCAAACTTGGCACAGTGGTAGATCATGACCTCTACTCTAGAGCATACATTGTATCCCGACAGAACGTACGGCGAATTTGTGGCTTGGCGTCGGGGGCACGCGTTACATGCTCTGGCGTTCAAAAGGTTAAATTCAAGCGGGTGAAGCCCCTAGCAGCAGCTACTTCATAATAAGTTAATATATCCGGTGTTTTTTACCCAATTCGACCCTTATTCCCGCAAAACAGTTTGGTATTTTTGGCTTTCCAGTTTTAAAACCGGGCAACCCTACCCGCACTTAAACGTAATCAAAGCTATTTCGTTGCATAATAATAGCGTACAGAAATCAATGCAAAACAATAAGTATTTGAAACCGGTTATCCTTCACATGAGTCTAAGGAGCAAATGTCAATTGTATTATTATTTAACCGCCACCATATTGGCGTGTTGGCGTATGGAAACATAATGATTTGTGTTGTAAACAAGTGATTCATTAATGAAGATGTAAATTCTTGAATCAGTGGCGGATCAAGTATGTCGGGGACCCCGCGCCCTGATACGTAGAAAAGTTTCAGAGAATATCGTATGCAAGAACGAGTGAAGCGAGCTCATAAATTGTATAACCCTGTCTCAAGAATTCAAGTTCTAATTGACTGAACATAATATTCTGGCAGTAAGAGACTCAGATTCTTACTGCCAGTTTATTATGAGTCATTTGATGATTCCCAATGAAAAAAAAAAATTGGTGGTCCAACTCCAAGCTGCGTTGCACTAACAATATATTATATATATTTCGGCTTTGGGGATTTTACTAACAAGATTTGAGGGCCCCCAGAACCGGGGGCCCGGGACGGGGTGGCACTGGCAGACTAAGGGTCACAGGCGGTCCGTGTCCAATATTTGAAGAAACTTGGGCCAATATGTTGGCTGCTAAATTGATGTCCTTGATGACTCAAAACATTAGCACTGTTGTATGAAGTAATAAATTAATTCAAGCAACGGCTATATAAAACATGGCTATTATAATATTCTTGAATTATTTTATGTTTGGTAGTAAAATAGGGCTTAGGTTGTAAGTTGTAACCTCGTGAGAATTTACTTGTAATTTACTTGTTGTAAACCATTTTTTGATGTAGTAAACCATTTAAATGTGTGCCTATTCCAGACATAGTCACTAGATTTACAATCACACTGCAATCAACCTAAAAATAGTTACAATGAAAAATGGGTGAGATTAAGTAAAGGCCTTTAGGTGTAACGGTATACCAATAGTTACAAAATAACAATCGATTGTACGAAGAAAAAAAAACCTATAAAAAGTATGACAATTATTTTCATTTGATCAATTCAAAGATTTTATCAATTTTAAGAATGTTAACAATGTCAAATTAAATCTTAATTTTACCTCTAACTACTTGTTACTCTGTTAATTTATATTTAAGCCTGTGTTCCTTACAAGTAATCATCAGTGTAAATAATTGTTGGTGAATCTAAAAAAAAAAAAGAAGTTGGTGAAATGATTACTCATAAAAATCTTTTCTCATAATTATGATCTTAATATATAAGACTAAAATAATAAAATCTGACAGGCAGACAGCATCAACAATAAGATTCAATTCAGATACAGAAATGTAACTAATAATGAAGTAATACAAAAGTACTGTCCACTGCGACGCGCGACGCAAAAGCAACACAGTACGATACCATATAAATAGAACCTATTTACATGAAAATAACCCGCTTCGCTGTACGTTCCGCAAATGCTAGCAAACAATCTGACAGACTGTCACTTTTGTATGGAAAAACAAGAATAATAAACAGGGAAAAGTTTAGAAACCATATGCTTGCTGGTGTAATTTTACAGTATTTTACCTTTTTGGGTTGAAAATTGTAAGACTTAGAAGGAATATGTTGTCAGGTTATTAAAGAAGCTGTACTAGGAAGGCATGTGGCTAATAGAATTATGAATATAAATGCTGGACGGAGAGGGAGAAAAAAGCTAAAGAAACAATGGACGGATTGCATAAAGAATTATATGAAAGAAATTAAAGTGAATGATCTTTATAGAAAAAGAGTTGAGCCAAATTCACAACATGAGAAAAGGGCAGGATGATGAAGATGAGAGATGGAACATAAAAGACAAGAGTAAAAAGGATGATCTCAAATTGTAACAACAACTAATTATACTGGAGTAATAAGAATTTATTTCTAGTGAGAAGAGTTTTAATAATGTTGTTAATGTTACGAATAATAACGAAGCATTAAATCCACCACATTATGTGGTAAACTAAGCTAAACCATCAACCAATTTCAGTAATTTTGTTGCGGATTATTATTACTGTCCATTCACCAGAAGAAGAAATAATGTCATTACACTTTGCATTTCTTAGCTCTTGACTCAGATGATGATAAGAAAGATGGTATTAAAAAGTTTAAAAACCATAAAACTATTTAAGCCATGGGACCTTGGCACCATAAGTTCTAAAGACTTGGTGTCAACGAGCCAGATAACGAAGAAGGCACTTTAATAGCTTACCTGATGTTTAATGATCCCACAAAATATTTTAACATAGATTGAAGGCTTTTGTGTTCCAAATGATCATCTATTTGAATGAAAGCTATAATATTTTGATAGGTTATCAAAAATATCGAGCTCTATAATTTTTTATTGGACCATCTGTGAACTAGTGTTATAACCGTGGATATCAAGCAAAATAGGAGCGATCTATGTTTAAAAACTGACTGCTGTAGGTATGTACACTGAGTGCATAAACCAAACGTTCAAAATATTACCTATTTAGATGAATTTATGATGATGGTTTAATTACGCCTAAAGCCAATGTATACGATAAGATTTTAATTTAGTGTTTCAACGCTAAAATGTCGTGACTGCAATATGCGTATAAACAAGCTCACGATAAAGTGACAAACTAATATGGCTAATTGGGTTACATTATTAAGACATGCTTAAGGTTTAAAAAAACAGGCTTTGAGTCTAAAGCCTCCAATGATTTTGTAGCATGTGGATGGCTGCAAGAGTAAGAAGAAACAATGGATGGGTTCTCTGAAAGATGATATGTCACGAAAGGGTGTGACTGCCGAGATGACAACTAAGCGAGAAGTATGGAAGATGAAGATATGTTGCGCCGATCAAGGTAATTACGCACTGAATAGTGAGTAAAAGCTGATTGATTTTATTTCTGAGGCACAGGAGCGTAGCGTGGGGATGGCACAAGAAAAGCATATGCCCAGTAATGGGCGAGTCAGGCCGTGGATAATGATAAATATATTGCATAGAATACATCCTAAACTAATATTATGAATGAGTTTGCACCTCTTCACACCTCTGAACGAATTTGAATGAACCTTGGCACGATGGATAGACTATGTCCTGGAATAGGATTCTTTTATCCTGGGAGTATCTTGCTTTGGGATAATCCGCGACTTTCACGAGGACGGAGCCGCGGGTAGCAGCTAGTTTTAAACTAATTAACACAGTTTAAACAGCCCTATATTCAGTCCAGCAAGCTAACAACCTACTACTGACTTGAATTTCACCAGAGTAAGTATAAAGTTCGTTTTAAGACTTAATTAAAGCGTACGTTTACAATACAGCACCAATAAAGTGTATAATTGAGTGTACGGTGGACGTTTACGGCTTATCAACAGATCAGCGAGATCAACTAAATGCAGTCGAAGTGCCGGAAATAAAAAAAAACAGTTAACTCGGTGATTTTATTGACTTGCTTAAGTTAGGCTGGGGTCACACTGACAACGATTAGAGAGCACAAGCGGGGAAATGAAGAAATAGGTTTATATAAAATTGTTGGATGATCAATTTCTTGTTTTGTTGTATTTGATGCTTTAACGAGAAAGCACTTAAGAAAAATCCAACTTTCTGTGCTGAGAGTTTTAATTCCCAAGAGTTTTACATGAGCATCATTTATATAATGGACCACATGAGTTTTACGATGTAACGACTGAGTGTATACCACTTCCTAAGAGTTTGACTCTGTGCAATCAGAAAGTCTATTCCGAAAAATGACACCGTAAAAACTCTATTGAAGTGAGCTATCAATTTATACCTTTAAGGTGAATGACGTTTCTCATCCCACCAACTTCACCTCAGTTTTCACAGCGCCATTTGTAAGAAACAGATCTCTGACTGTCACTGCTCTAACTTCAACAGAATCTCCTCCAATCGCGCTCTCTCGGACCCCAGCCTTACCCTCTATCAGCTTTACACTAGTGAAAACAAAGCCGCCCCCGCACTACCCACACTTTCGCCAGTACGGTCAACAAAAGAGATCGCTGAGTACACACGCGAGACATAAACAAAACATATTTGCACGCAGGCTAATAAGAATATTTCGACGAGAAATGTCAAAGGAACTCATCATAGTCTCTCGTTTGACCTCTTGACTCACCTGATGATAAGTGATAAATTGCCTAGAAAGAACCAATTTTTCTTAACTTTATGAGTCCAAGTTACAAGTAAGATAATAGTTACTCGTTTAAAGTTGCTAGATCTGCTTTGCAAGGTAGATAGGTAGGTATGTATGAGGTCCTAGCTGGCTTCGGATCTCAGATCAGTGTTATTGCAATTGGTATTCACTTACACAAGAAACTTAATCTTAAGCATAAAATAAGTTTACTCATTAATTTCTGTAATTAAGTCTGTAGGACCTGGATGACAGAGCCTAGCTCGGCTTATTTTTTTTGGTAAACGTTTTCTAAAAATGAAACCTAGCTAGATCGATTTATAGCCCCCGAAACCCCGTAGTACAAGCCCCCGAAACCCCGTATGTATAAGAATTGCTCGTTTAAAGGTATTAGATTAGTGCCCGGTTAATGGCAATGAGGCTTGCGAATGTACTACTCGCATTATACTACACTAACATCTCTGACAAAGCCTTTCCTGCTATAGAGAAACATTGACTCAAGACCACTTCCAATTCTAAGCGAAATAGGTAAGCGTTTCTGTGGACTGTACGTCCAATTTCACGCTACACGCTCCAACCATTTAGTGACAAGCCCCAGTCGATTTCACTAAACACTACTAGATTAGCGTGACCAACTAATTGTCCAACATTACGTGATGAAAACAAGAATTCAAGAAGATTAATGAATAGTTCGTAATGATTGTACAATTATAGGCAAAAAGTGGGTAGGCACGGCTTGATTGCTCAAGGCCAGTTGTAGAAGAAGTATTGGTTGGATTGAAGAAAAAATCGCAACGGATTTTGTTCGACTACAGTTTGGCGCCGGCGATTTTATGAGATTTGGTTTTCCAATTTGCTCATTGTGGTGAGGAACTGAATAGGTTATATTCAGAATTAAACGATCTTCGACTAAAAGAAACGCATGTAACTAAAATAGTTATGAATATAAATGTCTATGAAGGGAGAGGGAGGCCAAAGATAAGATGGATGGATTGTTTGAGAAATTATATGAAAGAGAAGGGAGCATGTGTAATGATTAGCAGGAGAGAACGAAAGAAGAAATCAAATTGGTCAAGCAAGTGCAGGAAGAAGATAAGGATTGAGCAACTAAATCCGAACTGAATCTGTACAAAACCCACTTGACTTTATTGTAAAAATATGAAGTTGGCAAGTACGTCCCTGGTTCGAACTACACAACGTGTAACAGAATAAACGCAACACCTGAAGAAGGTTTTAGACTCATCATTACGAACAACTTTTACTACGAGACTAACACTGAAATCTCGAAAAAAAATTGTCTTCCCCATACATGTGCGAATACCGCAAGAAAATATACTGAACAGCAAATTTTTTTCGCGATTTTGGGATTGGACCCCTATTACAAGTTGTTCAGAATGATGAGTACAGTGACGTTTTTTCAGGTATTACGTTTATTTTATAGTTTGGTCCACGTTGTATATATATATCATAGTAAACAAACCAATTAATATTCAAAATGTCTATCGTGCCACCATTATATCTGGCGTTTAATTGTTATTTTAATTACAACGGGTTCCAATCAAACGTGCTTTGATTTAATTAATAATTTAGCTCAATAAAGTGGAGTTGATGTGATATTTCATCAGGTTCGTTTTCTCGGGTACTGGTTGCTATTGCCTGTTGATCATGTTGTGTTATGGGCTCGGTTAATTGCCATCATAGGGTTATCAGACTAGATGAGTTTTTTTATGCGTCTCACCAGTATAAAGGGTATTCCAGAAGTGCGTGGTCAAATTTAAGGTTTTTTTTAAGGATGGGAAATCATCAAATGACTGCTTCCGTTCTGAGTGGAGCGGAAGGGCGTGTCAGACTCTCACTGACTAAAACCCATCCGTGTTCCTTCGCGCTCCAGCGCCGCGGTGACTCTTTCGAACAAATTTCGCAACCCTGGCAGATTTAAGGGTGATGTTGGGGAGCTGATATACATTAAGGAAAACAGATCAAAAGGTTTACTTTCGCATTAATAATATTAGTACTTATGGAAGTATGGATTCTCACGTAGCGCTTTTATAGCTGAACGTATTCCCAGTAATTGAGAACAAATCAGTAACTAATCTAGATTTGTGAGGCCAGGTATTGTATCATCTTCATTGCTGAATATCTGAATTTAACCTGGAATAGGCAGTCCCTATTGGACCTCCAGAACCAAACCAAACCAAAAAGACGCCTATGTATGAAAGAACCCAATAAAATGTATCCCAAACAGACAATTGAACTCAGATCAGTTCAGCAGCCACACTTGTAACCCCTCGACCAATGGAAGAAAACAAAACACATTCTCCTGTCAAACAGCCCATCATTTAAACTCGGCAGCCCTAACCGCATACGAGCATTATGTTTACCGATAGTATGCGCGTGGGCAAACCTCAAGTGCAGTGAAATTTGTGCAAACAACTACCAGTGAGCGTTACTCACACATATTAGTTTACAAGTTATTAGTTTTGTTGTTATTTGAACTTGCTGGGGTAAATTGGAAAAGCGTGTAGGTACCAGGTAGGAGCAAAATAGATTTCTGTTTTCTATAGAAGAAAATTACGAGAAGCTGCTTTATAAAACTCTTAACGTCCCGCCCCGACTTTGTACAGACATATCTCTATAACATGTCAAATAACTCAAAATTCGGTTTAAGGAGAAAAAACACAACAGCAAAAAGAACTAAATGTGTATTTTATTTTATACTATTAAATTATTAGGACTGTCGTACTGCATGGATCAGAATGTTGGGCTGTGAAAAAGACGGATGAGAAAAGATTGCATTTAGCGGAGATGGGAATATTGAGATGGATGTGTGAAGTAATGAGAATAGTTAAAGTGAGGAATGAGTACATTAGAGGTAGTTTAAAAGTGGCGCCAGTGACGGAGAAGTTGAAAGGGAACGCTCATCTTGGTATGGTCATGTAAAGGGGAGGGATGAAATGCATGTAACTAAAAGAGTTATGAATATAAATGTGGATGGATGGACAGGGAGAGGGAGTCCAAAGAAAAGATCAATGGATTGTGTAAGGAGTGATATGAAAGAAAAGGGAGTTAGTGATAGTGTGACGGCTGACAGGACAGAATGGATGAAAAAAACGTATTGCGCCGACCCCAAGTGGGGTTATCAATATGGGCAGGAAGAAGATGAAATTATTAGGACCAAGTAAGACACAAAAACACAAAAACAACAGTAGCGGTATTCTGTTACAATCTCACTGTAATAAATAACTTAGGTGACGTGAGCTTTAAGTGAGTTGTCAATCCCTAGCATCAATACAAATGACCGCTCACTTCATGCTCACTTATGTTTTCAAGGTTAATTAAAGTCTTTTTACAGAACTGACTGGTAGAATTGTTTGCTGAATGATATCAATTTGTCGTATGTTCAGAACACAGAAACATTACAGTTTGAATCTGTCTGCGTTTCTCAAACTTCAAACGCTGAAAAGCTTCGCAGCTTTGTGCCCACCTATCCTGCAATACGAAACACATTTAATATAAAAATAAAGCACGCCACATTCATTCCACACACGGCGGCTTAACGTTCATCGTACGAAAATAAGCTAGCCACGAGCCACCGATGTATCTCCAATTAGGGTTGACACTGTCCAACCATTTTACGATTGTCATCATTTAGTAGAATTTATGTGTCCACGTATTGCGGACGTCCGGCGCCATGAATGTCTATTTAGAGTGTTTCTTAACTAATTGAACTATAACTGTTTGTTTGTATGAAAAAGTTATCTTTGGACACACTGCTTCTGTAAAAGCTGCTGTTTTGTAAAAAAAATCACTGTGAAAACTAAGGTGAATTGATCTGCCAACTAGGTGAAATGACAGCGGGTATATTCTGTAGAAATTACACCTTGAAAACTTAGTAAGTTTGAATTGAGCTATGATTCCTTGATTCCTTGTTTTTACGGTGATTTTTTTTTCAGAATCGACCGGCTGATCACTTCACTTAAATTTTTACAGAATAGGTACCTACACAGGCTGATCGGATTTAAATGATTTCACTGGTAGTAAGCCACACTATACGTCATAAGCCACTTTAACTCCGTAATTGCACCGTTTCTGATACCGGGGAAGAAGATAGTTACAAATAGGGTATTCTACTAGGTAGAAAAATATACTTCTATTTAGTCCGTCCGTTAGATTTTCAAAAAATATTGGACACATTTGTACGTATTTTTTGCCATTTCAAATCGCTAAAAAATTATTAAGATAAAGCGCATCAATGTTCAAGGGGGCTGGTGACGTCACGCCATTAGTAAAATTGTACTATCGTAGTGACGTCAAGCGAGTTTTCAACGCACTGGATCTTCTTTCTGAAAAATACGTGTCCAATATTTTTTGTAAATCTATCTGACGGATTTATTAGATTTTTCTGTAGAAATACCCTATTGTTGTGTGTTTGATTACTTTAGTTAAATATAAAGGTTAAGTTGATTGTAATTCCGCATAGGTGCAATAAAGTTATTGTGAAGTGCGGCGAGCTGTCACACACTAGGTTTTACTACCATGCCGAGGTCTTTAGACCCATTAAGTGATCATAAGCCATGCATTTTAAGTAGGATCTTTAATGAAGTCAAGTAAAATATTTGTTAAAGCCATTTTAGCAATGAAGAAGAACTAAGTGAGAAACACTACGAGACAGTGGCTTCGCGTAATTTATTTAAGAGTCAAATAAGTTTGTTTCAGCCAAGTGAGCAGTGAACAAGAACAAGTAAGAAACTCCACGAGACTTCGCAACATTTATGAGAGCCATGCCAACATGGGACATTCGATTGCGAACTAAGTCAGTCGCTGGAGAAACAATCCAGACAAATGGAGAATCATAGACAGACATATCCCAAACACAATGCATAGTTTAATTCCGCCAACCCCGTTCTATCGTCGGACCACAAGACGTACGGCGATGCGCCACCGGTACATGGTGGACATCTCACTAACACGCATAAAATGTTTTGGGAACATATTCATTGTGCGTACAGCTAAGGAGTGGAACTCCCTGCCGGAGTCTGTGTTTCCTGATAGCTACAACCTGGGAGTCTTAAAGTCAAGAGTGAATAGGTTATTTATTGGCAAGCGTGCTCCATCTTCGACTACATCATCGCTTATCATCAGGTGAGATAGTGGTCAAACGAATGCCTATCAATAGTAAAATAAAAAAAAACAATGCCAGTATTGAACCTCTTCGCAGGATATGCCCAACGTACTGACCTGGACACCTACTCTCTAAACCCGAAGTCCGTAGTTTCGGGCGTATTCTACTCCGTATCACCTACGGTCTTACGATTAGTTCCGAACCCGAACTAAGTGGTTAGGTGATACGGCCCAAAACTATGGACTTCGGGCTTAGAGAATAGCCCCCCAGGACCTAAACGATACTGGTCGGACAAAATTTGTATAGTCTGCAACTGCAATGCGAATGCGGCCGTAACTTGGAATATGGGAATCTGTGGACTGAAGTGGCAACCCTGTATCCCTCTTCCCTTTTATAGCGAGACAGTTACACGGAGCGCATACCGCGACTTCCGAAGGATCCGATGGCGCATTCATTGTCTTTTTGCGCGCGCGCAGCACATAAATATGTGTCAAGTTGATGGCTACATAGTGTGCTAACAGACTGCGAATAATGTTTCAGGAAATACGTAATTATTTCCTGCAAAGCTTAAAATCACAGGTTAAATTTTTCAGCAGCAGTAGGTACTCAAGTTTTTTTGGGTTCCGTGCGGCCGAATTAAAAATGGAACCCGTATTATGCCTGTTTGTCTATCTGCATGCCTGGCTGTCAAACAGGTAAGACGATTAAGACGATTGTTTTATTTTTCATGAGGAATATTATTAATGAAAATAGTTCTTAGAACTCAAACATTAAGGACACGAAATAACTGACCGTCCGTAAAACACCATTCTTTGTAACCTGTGACATTGGCAACGACATCAGGATGCGTCCGTAGATTTGATGTTGATAGATCTATATGATTATGATAGATCTAGGAGTCAAGGAGCATTCAAGGTCGACCTCCCCCTCTTTCTGATTAAACTTATGTCTGTTCTAATATGACAAGCACGATAAGTTCTTTCGATAAGAAGAAAAAAAAACTTAGAAAAAGAATTTTAAGAAGTTACGCTACCGCCCGCGTGGAAATAGCAAAATTCATCAAAATCGGTTCAGCGATTTAGACGTGAACAAGTAAGCAAACAAACTCACTTTCATATTTATAATTTTAACTTAGGATGTGTTATTCTGATGTATAAGCAGTAAAGCTTCATCATAATCCCTTCAGTAGTTTTAGCGTTAAAGAGTAACATACATACATCCATCCTCACAAACTTTCGCTGTTCTTCAAAAGGTGTCATCATCATCATATCAGCCGAAAGACGTCCACTGCTGGACATAAGCCTCCCCTAAGGCGGGGTTTGCCATAATCGCCACGCTTGGCAGCGGTTTGGCGATCGCAGTGTAGTTGTTGCAATGCACAGAGAATGCTGCTGCCCATTCTCTGGTGAGTGCCTTAGTCGCGACTTACGACACCCACGGGAAGTGATGAGATGATGCTATTATTTTACGTCCGACACCATACAGAACTTTCAAAAGGTGTAGAAATATGTAATAAAAACATCTTCATATCCAGACGAATTGAAAAACATACGCCTCAAAAGGTCAACCCGAGTACTTAAGTTAAATTTAGTCTCAAACAATTCTCCTTTTGCTTACTCCAATTTTACATCTTAAACATTCTTCGCCGTCTCCCTAAGCTGGCATTCGAAGAATCTTCACACTGGCATTTTGAAGTCTGACTTTTCTTTAAGTAAACCAAAAAATACTGGCCACCTACATGAAAACCATAGACACTTCATCATTTTAACTGACATAAGATTCTATCGTTTATGGAAAAATTACCATAAAGTATTTTAATATTGACGTTAATATTATTTTGCTTATGTTTGATGGTAATTGGAACCGATTTCATTGGTTTTCTTTATTTCTAATGGTCTCTGAATGAATATCTGAATTTATTCAGTATATAAATGGAGTGTTTTAGAAAGGATTAATCAATTTAACACCTTTGCACTGTTTTGAAGATTCCAAAATCTTTCCTGCCCAGCTCAAATGCCTTTATTAATTCCATACAGTTTTTTTTTTATTAGTCTCCAGAAGAAACGTTCCATTCCAGTAAGGTTCAGATAATATTGTCTCGACAGTTATTCGATTTAAGAAAGGGTTATTTTTAAACTGGTTCGATTATGGCTTTTTCATTCCATAGGATTATTAGTTAATCTTTGCAGAACCCCATGATAACTAGAGGACGTTAATTCCTAAAACGAAGGTGCTAACAACACCTTAAAAGACCCATAAAATACGCAACGTTAAAACCTAAAAACCATACCATTACTACCTAGTTACATTAAATAACAGTTATTATCACTAATATCTAACACACGTCTGTCAATTACGCAGCATCCAGTTACAAGGCGCTGTTAAACCCGTCCATTACTTAATCAATTAACCAAGACTAGAATACATTAAATTACAATGTCAAAACGACTTTATGCAACCGCATGACAAGCGTGAAACAGTTGAGATGTCATGTTGACAACTGTCAAAAAAATGTTCCTGTTCTGTGCTTATGTATTGCTAAACAAACACTCTTTTAAAGAAGCCGATATGCACCGTTCAAATCAAACTTTAAATTTCGAAAAAATCACAACACTACACTGGAAATCATTTTTTTTACACATAAATAAACTTCAAAAAAAAGAATTACCGGTTAAAAATATTTGAACGTCGAATTAAGTTCGATATTCGTATTCGTATCGTAACGAACGGCGACGCGTGCGCAGCGTTCGCAGCGCTGATTTTAACTGTTTAGTCGAGAGCTTAGTCGGCGTATCTCTGTATCTATGACAAACATTGTATATCTTGATAAGTGAAGCCTTTAGGATCTGTTGTTAAGGCATGGTGTAGTATCTTTTATGTAACAACTTGATAAGTTACATTACGATTTGAAGTAATTTATGTTAATGCTGTGGGTGTTCATTGGTGTCAAAAGTTTCTTGAATGGTGTGCTATTGGAAATGCGAAACCAAATAAAAAAAATAAACTATCAAATGAGGCTGAGAATAAGTACTTTTTGATCACCAAAAATTAGGTAAGCTTAAGTATACCATAAAGCTTAACCTAACGCCTAACGCTTCTTCCTAGTGTTTTGCTGAAATAGGAAATCGATAGCTTTTCAGACGCTTGACTTTACTACACATTACTTACTTGTTACATATACAATTTCTATAACTTGTTATTAATGAGTAATCAATGAAAAAAGCAATAAAGAATAAGAAGAAATAAGTTTACATGTTAATTGAATGTAATTTTCAGTGAAACCTTTTTTAACAAAAAAAAAAGTTGCTACGAGACGTGGAAGTTCCAATCTATCCATAAACAATTATAATTCCGATCTCTAAAAAAATAATGGCGACTCTCCGATAGAAAGTCTAAAAGCATGAAATGGTTTATTACATTTTAAAACATGCGAGATCCAAAAAAAGGTTCCGACACATTGGGAAGCTCCTCCTTTTTTTGAAGTCGGTAAAAATAAGAGCTTCATAGTAGGTACGAGTATAGTCATCGCAAATCACTGGTCAACATTGAACAAACAAAATCACCCTTACTGCTACAGGACATTAAGGCGCTGTAAATGACAAATAGTTATTGCTGATCACGACATGCGGCTGACTGTACCTACCTACAGAAGTAAGTACTCGTAGCTATACAAAGGACATTAGTTGTAATGTCAAACGGAAATACACTTCATTGGTTGCCCCATGTAGGTTCAAATTTAATTTTGTATTTGAAGCGTGACATTTTGAATTTGATTTCCTACCCAGTTCAATTTCTGATGATACGGGCTATTATTGTGAATCTGTATGTGTGGTGGTCATGGTCCAGTGTACTCGCAACATGTCCAACCCGCAGGAATGGAAGCCCATTGCTGAGAGAGCAGTCTTCGGGAAAATCGACGACTATCGAACATCCCTCCATGCTCAACCAAGACCACTCTGACAAGCAAGAGTGTCCGACAAGCAAGCAAGCAAGAGTTCTGAGAAGAGAAGAGAAGATAGATATTTGGCTGGTGAGTTAGGTAAAATCTTTATCAATTAATGTTAAGAAAATCTGATGGAGTAATACCTGGATAAGGGCATAGGGTGCCTAGATACTTCCTAGAAGTCTAGGTACAGTCAACAAAGCTATTTGGTCTACAGGCAAAAATATTAATTTTTCCACTGCACTGCCAATATTTTATAGCATACTAACGTGTGTGGTGTACAATAATTGTCTACTCAGCACACTCATATTTAAAAGTATTAGCAAGTTAGCTGCCTGCATACCAAATAGCTTTGTTGACTGTACATCAAGATTCTTTGCTGAAGCCGTATACACTAAATACTCGTACTCGGCTGCATCTGGTAAACCTTGAAGTTTATCCAAAGATAGTTGGGCAACGATAACTCAGATTTATTTATTGATAAGCAAAAAAAAAAGCTAGATTTTTACAACAACAATCTTGCAGGACACAAGTTATACAACGTGTAACAGAATAAACGCAAAACCTGAAAAGGGGTCATTGTACTCATCATTATGAACAACTTTTACAATGGGACCAAGACTGAAATCGCGAAAAAAATAGTTAAATATCAGCTGTTCAGTACATTTTGTCGAGTTATCCGAACACAAATGTATAGATAGGGCAGACAGATTTATTTTTCGCGATTTCAGTGTTGGTCCCATTGTAAAAGTTGTTCAGAATGATGAGTACAATGATCCCTTTTCAGGTATTGCGTTTATTCTGTTACATGTTGTATAATTTTATATTAATTTATCAAGGTACATTTAATTTATGTAGTTAAATGACAAGTCGGTCTCTTTAAACTGAAGATAAGACACGCGATCCGTGCAGCCAAACTAATTAGTAAGGAATCTTTAACATTTAATAGATTACCTAACGTTTGATTACAAGATAAAAGTTAGAATACTTCCTTAGATTTTAATGAAGTAACAAAGAGTCTGCATAGAAAATTAACCATATACGACAATCTATACTTACTATACGACTAATACTAATACAGCTAATAAAATAAATAATAAAATAAAAATAAAATAAATAACACTAATACAGCTGGCAGGTTTATTTGCTCTGAAAATACTAGTCAAACTTGGAAACATTTTTGCAGTTGATAGCCCAATTCTTGAAGGAAAGTTAGGAACTATTTATTACGTCAGTTCACGTTAGTTATTTTAGTTACGACTCTAAATAAGTAAAATAAGTCAGAAAGAACGCTAAACGAAAACGTTAATAAGTACAGTCACCAGCACATCAGGCTACCCGAAACTGTCAAATTTTCCCAATCAACCTTGAGCCTAACGCTTTAGCAATAAAGTTGAAATAAATCAAAGAATTTTGACAGATTGTTGTAGCTTGATGTGCTGGCGTCTGTACCTAATAGCGCGGTCGGGTGAACGGCTAATCTAAAATAATTACGTCAAATATGATGGATGAAGGAAGACGGTACCAACAGAAAATTAAAATAATAATCAGTGCGTTGGTATCTACTGAATAGTTTCTTTGATTTCTTACTTTTAACTTCAGTCTTTGGCAAACTTGAATCAGGTCACTTATATCTAGCTGGGTGTCCTAAACCAGAATTCCAATAACTTAGCCAAGCTGCGAGCACTGGCTAGTTGCGGTAATTTCCATAAATTGTACTCTCCGGAATTGGGTTGAATTCCAATAATTTCGTCTGGAAACGAGGGCAGATCCGGGCGTACGTAGCTCGTATTGTTTCGAACTTACCTATTTGGCAATTTAAAGTTCCACTTAGAATAAACTTGCTAGAATATTATGATTTATACGTTTTCAAGTAAACATCAATATCAGTAAAATACGCAATGCAATCTTTTTAACCGACTTCAAAGAAGGAGGTTCTCAATTCGACATTATGTTTATTTATTTTTTTGTTTTTCGGATTATTAAGAAGTATACTGGGTAGCACGACCCAGTAACTGGGTTGTGGTTGTCAGATAGTCAGTCGCTCTATGGAGGTGAAATACTAGTTGGTACCGCTCCGCTGCAGTGAGGTGGGCCGACTCCAATAGAATTGGTAATTGAGAAAAAGCAGATGATGCGCGATACCTACTCTTTAGACGGCGTACGACTATCCAATTACTGGTCCTATCTGTACCTACTTAAATATCAAATTCAACCCATTACGAAAGAAAGCTTTAAAAAGCTCTGTAAGTACCTACATGCTCTTGTATGCAGCTGTATATCGCTATCTAGTCAGTGCCCGATAGTGCACAAACTAAACAAGGAGAAGAGATTATGGGATGCCTTTGAACTTTCATGAAATTACTTAACTTATAACTTTGTACAGGTAGATAAAATTACTATGACAGATGATAAGAGTCGTACCTGTATGCCTGCTTGTCCATGGGTGAAGGTAAAGTGCATGTCAATGTATTTTTGAAAGGAAATGAAAAATAAGGAAACGATGTCCGACTTCCGAGCTAAATAGAGATGTTTAAGTCGGGAAACGGAAGCTGCCATCCGGCCAAGACGGGTGCGCTCTGTCTAGGATCAAATCAAGGGCAGATATGGAAACAAAAATGCCAGAGCGGCTGTATGCATAGTTGATCGCATTTTGATGCATTATATTTTATTTACTTAAAGTTAAACAGTAGACTGCTTTTTTTTCTACAAAAAAATGTTGACTGTTTCTAAAATATACATTAACGCCATCTATTGTCGAGTAAAAACAGCTACAGCAGTTCTCAGTTTACTTCATAGAGGACACTTTCTCACAAAAGTTGCTACTTACCGTTAGATGGCGTAACTGTAACAGAGCTAAAGCTCTACGTCATACAAGCGACCAATGAGAACGATGGAATGCACAAACAAAAGAGCAACATCGTTTAGTCGTGACGTCGTGCTGCGCAGCGCGGCTATTTTCGTTCCTCTGATAGGCAGCGGACATTTTGTTTTGATATTGTGACGCAAGCGAAAACGGAGACTAGGAAATGCCTTTGAACGCGGTTGGCTGGACCTCGGATGAAGACGAGAAGCTCGTGGATTTAGTGCAGCCTCATAGTTTTTTGTACAATGTGTACGATCCGTCTCGGAAAAACATATTAGCGAGAGAATCTACATGGCAGGAAATAGCGGAACAACTGTCGAAGCCAGGTAAGCGTCCATTCGTTATTTTTTTGCCGTGAATCGGCCGTGCTGCAGAGGACAACTGCAAGGCTTTGTGGGAATGTTATTGAATTTGATATCATAAA
Source organism: Mamestra configurata (assembly GCA_002192655.3). NCBI lineage: Eukaryota > Metazoa > Arthropoda > Insecta > Lepidoptera > Noctuidae > Mamestra > Mamestra configurata. The sequence goes on along the minus strand of NDFZ01005366.1, from coordinate 184,576 downwards.
TAGTGTAAATACTTTTTTAATTCATCGAATTTCGTGTGAATGTCGATCGCTAACCCCAATATACCATAGGATGACCTAAATTTGATATCATTGACGACTCATTGTCTACCGTGTATTGCTCAGTAGTAGTAATATTTTTGGACTCGTTTGCTCGTCGAAAATCAGCTGATTGGTGCTGTCATTGGAAATTTTATAAACAATCTTGACCTGTTGTACAGGAGTTACTTATTAAGTAAATGTTTGGCCTTGTGGGCTTCAATAATCAATAGTTTTAAGCTAACGAGTGACAAATTGCTCTATTTGGTGTGAATGTGACGAAGAAAATTGGAGGAGAAACAAAAACCTAAATAGCTTCTAACTGGTATCGAAATTTACTCAAATAACTCTGTTCTAGTGTGGGTGTCGCTAATGTGTAGTGATTATTGTAATAACCATACTGTGGTAAAAACGATAGTGGATAAAAAGTAGGCCAAACATGGCAGATTAGTTACCAAATAATTCAATTGTAATACAAGTGAAAAACTAGCAACTCTTGAAATTATCTGTGATAGGTACCTACTAAAATGTCATACATTCAATATTCAACAATGCCCTAACCAGGCTTGGTGATAAGACAAAGAAGAAATAGTTTTCACAATCATCTTGTAATATTTGAGAACCTACACATTTAGGGCCATTTATAAGTCAAAGTGAACACAACAAAAATGAACACATTATCCTACAATTTCCAGTTGAGGAATGCAAAAAACGCTGGCGAGGTCTCCGCGATGGCTACACACGGATCAAGCGCTTAGGGACGATGCATCGGACCAAGGTGTTTATTTATGAGAAACTGCAGTTCCTGGATGCAACATTAGCTGATAACAGTGAGGAGATGGTTAAAATGGAAGGTCATCAAATGGAAGAGTCTTTAGAAGAACAACAGGTTCAGGATGACACAGTTGGCACGGAGCAGCAGGTTATTACGGATAACCAGGAATACTATGAGGTGATTATAAACTTTTTTTAACACTTTCAGTGCCCAGAACTCAGCATATGGGTCGAACAATAATTTGTTTGTGCCCACTAGTCGTCGTTATATGTAGGGAGGGGCGACTCGTGGGCACAAGAAACAAATTATTGTTCGACCCATATGCTGAGTTCTGGGCACTGAAAGTGTTAATGAGTACACATATTGCCTACCTAGGTTAAGATGCTCGACCACAGGCACCCACTGCGTGACAATCTTGGTTGCTGCCTGATAGATTGGCTGGAGAAGGCTAAGTAAAATAAATGTTGGAAAACTATGGGGGAGAAAGTTCTCCCCATAGCTCAGCCATGGAACAGTACTAGTTAAACAAAAATGAGCTAGAATATACAAGAGATTAGAATGTGTTTAATCAAATATTGGTCAAGATGGTTGAAAATGCAGCTTTGGCTGGTGAGATAGCCCAGGTTATGAGTATAAAAGTTTTGAAATCAGTAGCAAATAGTAAAAATAATAATTGTTTCTATATGTTATATTAGTTTATCTTTATCATTAATGTAAGCATTAACATTGTAAAATTACAATTTCCAGATCACCGTTGTGGATGGACCTCAAGTACCTCTAAAACCATACATCAAAATTCTGCCAAAACAAGATAATGCCGAACCACCAAAGAAAATTTGCAGAAAGAATGCCGGCAGAAAGAAAGCAATACCTGTGCCTAAAAACATACCACCTATAAAAATACTACCTAAACCAATACTCATGAATGGACCAAAACTAGTTCAGTATATAGAAGACCCAAAGCAGCTACCTGAACAGAGGTCACAAACCATAGACAAACTTATAGAAAAAATACTCAAAGAAAATACCAATGAGATAGATGTATTTTTCCGTAGTATGGCAGCTAGTGTTAAAAAGTTACAACCTAACTTGATACCTAAAGTTAAGATGGAAGTGTGCAATGTTATTGCTAAATATGAAATGCAAAGTTTTGATAAGAATCTGAACTTTTAAAACATGAAGAATCCTGAAATATGTGTCCTATTCCTATAAGTAAAGTTCATTATTGGCTGAATAATGGAGTACGGAAATGCAATAAATACTAAGATTTAGAGCTCTTACACACGAGCGGCATGTTCCCAACGGCAGAGGTAACTGCAGCCGTCGACGCGCGTCGGCGGCAACCGTCGACGGCAGCCGTCGACATTTCAACTTCGAAGATCAGCGGCAGCCGTCGTCTGCTCTCTTAGTAGGTATAGGAGTCAGTTGTAAAATGGATTCCGAAGAAGAAACACTGTTATTGCTTTTACTTCGTCGACGCCGACGGAAATGAAAAATAAAAACACGTTCATTGTGGGTTCAAGAAATATTAATCAATAGAGATCAAAGATGGGCATTTTTTTACTCTTTATCCACTGTTACGAAGAAACGACCAAAAGTTTTTCAATTATTTTCGAATGTCCATTGCTTCTTTTGATGAGCTAACGGCTATTTTAACAAGATACCATAATGCGGAACAGCATTTCAGCTGAGCAAAGGCTCGCTATGACATTGAGTAGCTGCTGCCGTCGACGCGTCGACGGTTGCCGCCGACGCGCGTCGACGGCTGCAGTTACCTCTGCCGTTGAGAACATGCCGCTCGTGTGAAAGAGCTCTTAGTGTTACAGATAAAGGGTGGAATTTTGGCAGAACAAGATGTGCTGATCGAATTTTTCTGATAATAAAAATATGGTCAAAGAAATAATGACCATGGTCACTAGTCACTGAGAAACACCCACCTGGCTGGATTAAATGGAGATTGGACAAAAATACGTCGATGAAACTAGGCAGAATCTTCAGAAAGCCACATGCTACGGATCCTCATTGAACCTAAAGGTATAAATCAAGACCAAAATATTGCCAACAAGAAATCTAGGCTGTACAAAGATCCAAATTTACCTACACAGGCATCATATTTTTTTTATACCTTTTTTTGAATGTCGAATCTCCATTCAAACTAGCGCCATTGATGTAATTATGGCAACTTTTATAACTAACATTTTTGTTCTCGTTTACGCAAAAATAAATGGATATTATATTCACTTGTGATAAAGACTTCTAGTGTAGAATATTACTTTTGACATACAGAGTATGAAAACAATTGTTATAAATAATGTTTTATTGAACAGATACGGTATTACTGATCTTATTGAAATAAAAAATACTATAAGTAACATTGATTTTTCTTGTAAACAAATCTTACCTATTAGACATGAATTGAAATTAGCATACCAAATTAACAGTAAGTATAGTAACTATAGCACGTAAACCCGCTAATACTAACAAGGTTACAGATACTAATCATATATAAATAGATTATATCCAGTTTCATATATTTGTGTAGGTACTGCTAACAACTTTAACTCAGTTTTTACTATAAAGAGTCAAGTTGGGGATAAATATAAGATTCTGCAAATCAGTATTTTAATTGTAATTTATGGTTTTTTTTTGTATAAATAAAGCATAAGGTGGAAGCGCCAGGATAGACCGTGAAATTCAATTTTTTTTGTTTTTTTGCAAGTCAGTGTCAGGCTGTATGTTGAACAAAATATGATTCGCGACCGTAACACGTATTTATTTACAGAATTCAAATTCAAATCAATACGTATTGTATTGATTTGAATTTGAATTCTTAAATTCATTTAACCCGATTGAATGGTTATTTCATAAAAAAAAAAACATTCAATCGAGTTACATGAATGATACAACCTGTATTGATGATTTTAATTATTATACCTCAGTAAAGCCATATTTGTTACGTTCGTCAATCGTATTTTTATCAACATACAACCTGACATTGACCTGCAAAATGCAAAAAACGTATGAAAATTTGAATTTCGCGCGCTTTCACCTTAATTGTTTTTCTCCCAAAGTTTGAATGTCATTAAAAAACACAGCTTTTTGTCTATGACAAAAATAGTTTCAACCATAGAAAAGTATCATTAGAAAGGTAAAGCGTTGCGCCGACATAATATCCCTGACTTCACATGTCCACCTACAGCGATTTCGCTATTCATCAATAGTTATTATTCGAGTAAACAAATGAAAATGAATGTTTATTCGTTCATTCAGTGAATGGATGGACGGCTGACAGCGGCAGGCTGTTAGAATAATGGACGCATTGTGTTCCCCAAACGTGTTCAAAGCTCATAATTTTAGTTCTACGAATTACCAGCGTAAAGCTTTGTGTATAGTAGTTTCTAGTCTAAATATAAACATTAGTTTGCTTGTTTTAAGGAAAACAAGCTACCGCCCACGGCTCCGCCCGCGTTTATGTCGAAAATTATCCTAAGGGAACATATTCCCGGGATGAATGTATCCTATGTGTTAATTTATTTAAACTTAATGTACAATTAGTGGTACATGGGCGGACTTAATGCATCAAGGCATTCTCTACCAGTCAACCTTTGGGTTAAAAAGACTACACTGTGGTAGGTTAATCTACCTCTGTGCCAAATTTCATCAAGATCCGTTCAGCCGTTCGTTCTGACTTGAAAGAGTAACAAACATCCATCCATCCATACTTACAAACTTTCGCGTTTATAAATTAGTAGGATAGGATAAACTAACAGTGTACCACGGTAGCTATAGGTGTAGTTGATGTTTTAAACGATTCTGTATTATATTATCGTTTTAACTATACCATTCCTAGACAGGAAACTTACCAAGCGCCTTCTGCGACTGGATAGAGGCAGCCTACGATTGGTGGCGGGGACCATCACCGGACACTGCTCACTCAATAAACATTTCCACACGGTAGGTATAACGGACAGTCCTCTGTGCAGAGCATGCATGGAGGAGGAGGAATTGGTATCGCACGTGCTCCTTGAGTGCACAGGCGTCGCCGATATACGGAGGCAAACAATAGGGACACCGAATTCACTCACAGACATCCTGAACTCTTTAGGAAGACTGATCTGCTTCTGGAGGGAGGTTGGCTGGTTGTAATGACGGCCGCCATGGCTCACGCACAATGGTCCAACATCAGGACTAAGTGCGGAAACCATACCCAAATAGATAGATTATCGTTTTGTAACCCTTATACCAAGGCCGGCGGCGCAACACGTTTTCCATATCCCTTCATAAGTCGTATCTATGATAATCCTCTTTCATGGCACACTCCAGCATCCAACAAAACACCCGTTCTCAATTCAGACCTATGATTGGCTTGATAGCTTAGAAGCCAAAATTTTAAATCTTAAGACACTAGGAAAACTCATTAAATTTCTTTTAATTTCAGTCATATTATCTTACCAAATCCTGCATTGGCACTGGGGTAAGCGAACTGAATAACGAGGGTTACCAAACTGACGAAAAGCTTCAGACAGCAATAGAAAAAAAAAAGAATTAGACAATATATTTATTACTTGTTAATAAAAATAATTAAAAAGTTTAAAATTATTTAATTCTGATAAGAAATACACCATTATAAAGGTACATTATATCCCATTTTTTTAAATAAAAGCGCGTTACACCTTCTTTATTTGTAAAAAATGTAACACGCTTTTATTTTTTTTCGGAAGTCGGTGTCAAAATTGAAGAAACAAAACTAAAAACACCGACTTCCGAAATTAAAGTTATTTTAGACTTTGTAGTGTTTTTATTTGGAAGTCGGTTGTATTTTTTTGTAAAATGATGTTTTAATAAAATTAAACGTATGTTTAGTACAGCTTCAATGAAGCAACATCGGTTAAAAATCTTGAATGGCTCGGTTGCCTTTGAAGTATGAATCAGTATCAAATGTAGGCCCGTACACACCTATATTTGAAATGAATTCGTAGTATAACACCCTAAGAAACACTGCAGCTATCAAAACGTAAACTCCGAAGGGATTTAGGACCGTAAACGTATTTATCTACCTAGAAACATAACGTACCTAAATTGTAAAGAGTCCTCTTGTAGGACGCGGAGTGCCTACTCTAAACTAGTAACTAGGTACGAGTTGTATAGGACCGTCTAGACGCGCGAACACGGGTCGCCGAGCTCGCCTGTAAAATTAATGAACGGTTTCACTGTTACAGCTGGGATTTAGCTTAAATGTTAATTGGATGGCTCCAGTGCTACATTGTAGGGAAAGGCTGTGATTGGACGAAATAGCTGGTTAAAATTAGAACAGCCAATTGGTTTTCTGTTCTAATTTTGAATTCATCTCAGCGACAATCAATGTCAAAATCTTGACAACAATTAGAGGTTTGTTTGACAATTTGCGAATGTGTGTTGGTTGAATTCTGTCTGGTCTGATTTGATTGGACATTGGTACGTTTAGATCTTCGATCGTGCTGAAAGGCTGGAAGTTGAAAATATCTGACACTCTCAAAAATCAAAACCTAGATCTGTGGGCCATTAGTGGGCTCTATTTTAAGAGTGGCAGAATTTCAAAAGTGATGGAATCACAGATTTTTTTAAATTTTATCTCTTATTTTTAGAGGTTGCTAGAGTAATAAACTCCGAATTTAAGCGTGTATTTAAATCAACCGTACTTTAGCGCTGCCTCACACTGTATCTACCGACAAATAATTGATGAGCACATCGCAGGACATAGGAATCGAAAACACATCTATTTGCACACCATGCTAATGTTGGAATATTAACAAAAATAAATCTGAACCAACACGCTAATATAGCTATTTCTAAATACTTTGTAAACTTGTAAATATTACGTGTGAGAATGATTTCAGCCCTCTGCATCCACTGCAAAAATTCCTGACATTTTTCTTTAGTTCGTAGGTGCACACTCTTAGCGTGCGCGTCACACGACCTTCCACAGCTAAACAAAGGATAATAAATCATTATATTTAAATCCTAAATACGGCCTTTCTTTGATGCCCTATTAACAGCTAACACCACCAAGCCATTTAATAGTTAAAGTTGCAAATCATTTTTATCACCCTCTGTAATTCTAGGACCGTGGATATGAAGCCATCACTACATAGGTACCTTATTATAATAACATAATTACGATTTTGTGTAAAAAGGCTAAAATATACGATGATTATTGAAGACGTCGAAAAAAACATGCAGATTGCTAGCTTATAATTATGCCACCGAAAAATTGCAGACTCCGTAAGATTGTAATAAATCTATTACTCTCCATATATTTTGAAAAAATCGTTTTGTATACAATAAATCCAACAGTTTCCATCCAATACATCCGTGTCTTTTAAGAAAAAAATGTTTACAATTTCACGCGATATTTAACAATCTTACGGCGTTTGCAATTTTCCGGTGACATAAATTAATATACCTTTTTTTATGGATGGGAAATCATCAAATGACTTCTTCCGCTCTGGGCGGAGCTTATATACCTGCCTATGCTACCAATAAGAAGCCGGGACGGGTTGCTTTTACTCATATTTTTCCCATACAAACATTACCAACCTGAATATCGATCACTCCATCGGAATATTCGCCATCAACAAAATTGGAAGCCTCTCGAATCTGTACGGCCGTAGCGTACACTGAAGAGCAATCAACATGCATGCAAAACAAACCGTATATTTGCTGGACTTTGAGAGTATTTATTTATGGGGAAACCAGCTGTCAGACTGTGGAATAGTGATATAAGTATTTATTTTTTTATTCTAGATTACAGAGCTTTACTGGACTAAGACCACAAAACGTTTTGGGAACACATTCATTGTGCGTACAGCTAAGGAGTGGAATTCCCTGCTGGAGTCTGTGTTACCTAATAGCCCTGCGGGTATTTTTGTCGGACTAGTCACAATACACCGCTATACTTTAGAATCCTCCCCCATTCCGGTAGCTGCCAACAATGAGGAAAACAAACTAAAGTGGGTAGGAAACGCAGGAACTAGGAATACGGGAGTCTGTAGCTACAACCTGGGAGTCTTTAAGTCAAGAGTGAATAGGTTACTTCTAGGCAAGCGTGCTCCATCGTCGACCACATCATCGCTTTCCATCAGCTGATCAAACGCAAACCTACCAATAGTAAAAAAGCACCAGACAGATGGAACGCAATCAAAGCTCAGCCAAATTGCAATAAGTCTTTTTGAATGAAGTTTTATATATTGGAACCTGTGCAATTTCGAAAAAAACTTTTCTTAGTTAAGTCTTCAGTTCAGGGTTTTCTAAGGAGACTCATTTCGATGTTTATAAGTTGACTAGCTACCGCCCGCGGCTCCGCCCGCATTAATGTCGAAAATTTTCCTTAGGGAACATACTCCCGGGATGAAAGTATCCTATGTATTATTCCAGACCATAATCTACCTCTGTACCAAATTTCATCAAGATCCGTCCAGCCGTTGTGACGTGAAAGAGTAACAAACATACATCTATTCATACATTCTTACAAACTTTCGCGTTTATAATATAAGTAGGAAGTAGGATGATATTGGGACACAGCTAGACCAGCCCTAAACACTGCATTAGCTATTAACAATTTCGTGTAGCTGGCAGGACTACGGCACGTTATGAACCGTGTGATTTCAATGAACAAGCAAAGCAAGATTCTTTCTAAACCCCTCACAACAGCTTCAGGCGTAGAAATGCCTAGAAAAACAAATCCCTACCTAGGTACGACGAGACCCCTCGCTGCAACCACATCAAAGGGACGTGGAGTCGACTCTTGAAATACAATGAGTGCACAAACTGCGTAGAGTGGCTGTATTGAATGCGGCAGTGTTATGAAATAACGGTAAGGCGGTGTGCTGACGCGTGCGTGGGTACTGTGGGTGTATGTTGGTGTGTGTGTGTCTAACGGCCGGTCAATAACGTTTCTACCTTTAACCAACTGTCAAATTAGCTACCAGCAGTAATCGAAACGTCATGTTTGCCTTTGTAACATGACGTTTCAACTACAGTTGGTTAAAGGTAGATACGTTATTGAAACCGGCCGTAAGAGAAGTGCCACACGATGCAGTGCGACGACACAATGATGACGCTGTGCTGTTTTACATACAAATCAAGACGACATGCCACACGGTGCGTCAAAACGACGTGAGTCGAGGAAACGCGCAAAGGACAAGTGGCCAGAGAGACGAAGTGGGGAGGAGGCTGCGACGCCGCAGCGGTAACGCAGCGTCGTCAAATTGTCAAGCGTTGCATTACGTCACTGTATTTGTTCATGTGGCATTCTGCCCATCGAAATCATAGCGTTGCAGCGACGCAACGAACCGGTAACGCCTGTGTGGCATCGCTCTATCGTGAATATTAAAGCGTTGTGGTTGTGGGGCCTGAAGATTTAAAGTAGTTCCAATTAGTAAAAGCATTTGTAAGCTTGCAGGTAGCAAGATTTGCAGTGCGTCTTGCTAGGGTGGAGACGACGATATGACAATAAATCAAAACACTGGCAATTCAAGTTCATACGCCACGAATCCTACCCCAAATCTATAAACAGCAAGATTAGATCCACTTTACAATGTGGAGACATCGATACGACAATAAATGAAAACAATACTGGTTCATAGGAATATTTAAACTATTGATTAATCCTGTCACCGAAATTAAAAATAAACTTTCCAATTGCATAAAACGTCAACAAAACTCACAACTAGTCAAGGATAGTGACTACCATTCTGACGAAATATTCCAAGCAGTCGGTTGCAGTTACTGACGTCAAATCTGTGATAAAAACAACATAATCGTATGAACTAGTATTGCCAGTATTTTGAATTATTGTTGTATCGTCGTCTCCACTTTGTACCTATTAAATCGCAAAGGTATTGTCAATGATGCAGGACACAAATGAATTGTCCTTAACCCAGATTTTACTTATATTTGCTGATATCGAAACGCTGGAATCAGCATGTGAGTTTCACGTTTTAGAATAGTGTACAAACTATTAAATGCGTTTCTGTTTAAGACACTTTTTTACGTTGTAGGTACGCGTTTAATTTGGCGCTAATTAACACTTTTTCTTTTTTCAGGATGTTTCAGGATTGAAACGAACAGTTTTTGAATTAAGAACCGAAGAATCAATCAAATGTTACCAGTTACCGCTTATCTTGGCTGATTTGAATCTGAAAAATATTTTGGAAGGTTACCGCAAGTCTTCAACGAACAGTTTTCAAATAGGAACCGAGGAATCAATACCACAAACGCTCTCAATTGCAACTGGCAACTAAATTCATTCCTGCATCGTCCAAAATAAATTCCGAACTTTATTTCAAACCCACTGCAGTCTGCATCACAAATTAAAAATCAATATCTTCTCAATAACTGACCCTGCGCTGTCTACTGCCACTATATCTTAATTATCACAAATAGGTCGGAATGACCCCGATGAGATCAATATAATCAACCCTCCGCTGTCGGTGTCATTGTTATGTATTTATGCTGGGGGTACGAGGATTACCGGGTAATTTTTGTAGCTATTTGGAGATTCGGTACGGCTTTTAGACTACGAGAAATTGTTTAGAGGGGACGTTATTTGATTCCTATTTTTTCTAGCTGCATTCGGTAAACCACCTCTTAAAAGATTGATTTTAGGGTTCCGTACCCGAAGGGTAACCAACGGAACCCTATTACTAAGCCTCCGCTGTCCGTCTGTCTGTCAGCGGGCTGTATCTCAGGCAGGAATAGGTAGACAGTTGAATTTTTCAGTGTGTATTTCCATTGCCGATATAACAAGAAATACTTAACATGTAATTAAAATAAAAGGGGCTCCCAAACAAGAAACGTGTTTTTTTTAAGGTTTATGGTACAGAACCCTTCGTGTGAGAGTCCGACTCGCACTTGGCTGGTTTTTTTGTACGAGTGTTTTTCGTAGATTGAACTCTTCCTTTAACTTTAATTTCGTATGTTGTTGTAAAGCTTCGGTATACCTATGCAGTTAATTTAACAATAAAACAGCGTTTTATTGCCCTTTAGAAACTCAATTTCCAAACAGTTATTTATCTATACTAATATTATAATTGCTTAAATGTGTCTGTCTGTTACCTCTTGTCGCCTAAACCGCTGAACCGATTGAGATGAAATTTGATATGGAGTTTAAGTCCCGGGAAAAGACATTACATAGCCAGATTTTTATCCCGGGAGTATGTTCCCTTGGGATAATAATCGACATTCACGCGGGCGAAGCCGCGGGCGGCAGCTAGTAGTTAATAATACAACAAAATTAGGTAACTTTTTATAATAAGTGTTGCCGTTCGTAATTTTCATTTCACATTTATTACAGTTTATTAATTGTAACGTTCATAGCTAATAATTTGGAGGCGTAACGTTCGTGCTTTGAAATAGTTTGTCATTTTATTACATCAATGCTTACTGTATGCTGTTAAAGTAAGGCTTACTCAATAGTTATCGTTAACTTACATTTTCATGATGTAATGTTACAATATTGAAACATCATCAGTTATGGCTTGTGCAGTAAATAGGATGTGTACACGCATATGTAGGAGAAAAACGTTTATGATTGTGTCACATGTTAAGATGGATTACTTATCAACTTTTTTGTTAAGCTGGTACTTGTACTAAAAATATATACAACGTGTAATAAACGCAATACCTCTTAAGGGGTCATTGTACTCATCATTATGAACAATTTTTACTATAGGACCAACCCCAAAATCGCGAAAAAAAACATCTGTTCAGTACATTTTGTCGGGTTATGCGCACATAATATGTAAATGTATGGGGCAGTCGATTTTTTATCGCGATTTTATTTTTGGTCTCATTGTGAAAATTGTTCATAATGATGAGTATATGTCAAATAAGTTAGCGGGCACTTAGTAGCAGGTGGCGAAATATTTTTTTTAATTCTGTGCTCGGGCAAAAGTTCGAGAAAAAATTACGATGAATCAACGATGCCCCTATAAACCAGTCCAATCATTTGGTTTATTACATTAGTAACTTCATAAGTGTGTAGATGTCATTGTAACCCTTTATTCTGCCGTATTGGCCTTAAAACATCAGCTCTAAACAACTCTCCACTAGATCTAGACCCTTATCAACTTCAAAAGATAACATCAGTAAAAAATACATTGATTTTAAGTTTTAACACAAACCGCAACAGCTGTTAGGTAAGATAGCTATAACCGAGTTTCAGTTACGTTTCAATGACAGCATGTCACAATGTTGCCAGCCCACCGAGATCAGGGTTGCCAGATAAAACAATTCCGAATAAAATATTATTCGAAAGCTGCTGGTTTGTAGGTCAGTGAACTGTCTTTCGCGTATTTCGCTGATAAGCCGCTATGTTTCGTTTGTATGTAAAACAGGTAAAGAAAGAGGAGATCCTCCTTTTTGAAAAAGATTTGTATTTAACCGTGATTAAGATGTTAATGAGAATGGGCCGCTTTCTGAATTGAGTATTTATTGTTAAGTTTTCAAACTATACTTTAATGGCAAAGTTTGTTGGGTTTCCAGGTTAAAGTAAAAATTAACAAAAGTCACTTAAGGTTGAGAATCACCACTTTGTCAACGTCAAATTTACATTAAGACAGTCTCCCAAATACCACCTATCACTACTTTCCTATATTATATTCCGTTCGAAAACCGGTATTCCAAAATTGAAAAGCTCACCAGTCGAATTAACCATTAGCAACTAATTGATAAATTAAAAGTAAATTGATCATTCAAAAGTTTACATTAAAAATTTTTGCTGCATCGCGCAATTTGCTTTCACTTATCACTCTCACTAATTAGTTATTAACAAATCAACGAGCCATTAAAATACAGATTAAGCTTTTTTGTGTATGTTCAATGTTTATAACAATTCCTCATCTGCCTAGCCTTTTTTTTTTCAACTATATTGGGGTCGGCTCCCAGTCAAACCGGCTGCCTACCAGACCTCCACAACCCATTAACTAGGTATCACGGTAATTCTTGACAAGACTGAAGTCAGATTTACTGGTTTCTGACAATCCGTAACGACTGCCAAAGATCTACATATGACAGCCGGGACCAACGGTTTAACATGCTTTCCGAGGCACGGAGGAAACTCGGTATTTTAAAATGGTCACCCATCCACAGACCAACCTTGGCAAGCGTTGCTTAACCTTGATCGACCCGTGCGGCTATTATTCTTTAGCCACGAGCTCCTCTAAATTGGGTCCTGAGTCCCATGACCTTTACCACAGGATAAAAAGGATATCATGACACTGCTCGTGAGTTTAACTTTCTATGAATGAATCTGCCTAGACTTTTCCCAACTATGTTGGAGTCAGCTTCCAGTCTAACCAGATGCAGCTGAATACCAGTATTTTACACTAGCCTTTGCCCGCGACTTCGCGCGCGCATATCTAATTTATAATAAGATTATGACTCTATGTACGTGTTGGTTCGTACTGTAAGTGCAGAGAGTAATTAAAGCTAAATAAATATCTCGTTTTTTCCCGTTCCCGTTGGAGTTCCCAAAGAAATTTTTCGGACACGTCTCTAGGCGGAAAAGTGACTCCATCGAACGCTTCGTTGTGCAAGGCAGAGTCGAAGGCACCAGGCCGAGCGGTAGATCACCCATGCAATGGACCGACCAAATCCAGTCTGCTGTGGGCGGCCCATTGCATGAGTGCGCCAGGATGACCGCTAATAGGCAAAAATAGCGAGAAATTGTGAAGAAAGTCGTAACTGCTCGGAACACTACATGACGACCACGACCGCTCTGGCAAGAGCGTACAGAAGACACAGCGACAGAGAAGAGAAGAGAGGAATTTCCCGTTCCCGTATAGCCTTTAGCATTCTTCATGAATGTGGCTATCATATACCTACACAGAATATTCCAAACCCACCACCAGGTGGGTTTGGAATATTCTGGAACTACCAAGTTCCAGAGATTAGCGCGTTCAAACAAACAAACTCTTGAGCTTTATTATTAGTATAGACTGCCCTCCACAACTCAGTAACTGGCTGGCTGTGTGTAGCATTTTCGTAATCAGATCAGAGGCCCTACTATGAAGTCTTAATACAGTCTCGATTTCGCTCTAAGAGAGAGATGGAGCTATACATAGCGAATAGCACTATCCCTTTTACATCATCGGAATTGGATGGCATTAGCACGTCATAGTAGGGCCCACTGTACATTCAGAGACATGCAGACATCCAATTTTACCTCTTTATAATGTTAAGTTTAAAAGCTGCCATGATCAAATCTGATAACGAGTCTCGGTATTCCACTCTGCAAGCAGCTGTCACAATTAAAATGTTACACCTGCATTTAGACTGCTGCTTTTTTAATGGAAATTAATATTTTAAATCCAAAATTGATGATTACTTACAATTAAACGAGTGAACAAGTTTAATTTTAGCACACAGGTGCACTCTTGTATTGTCATAAAGGATAGGTGCCGTACCTATATCCCAATTACAATATAAGTTATTTTTCTTTCATTGTTTTTCGATCCAAAGGTTGTAACGGAGAGTAATATTAAAAATAAAAGAAGAAGTCATAAGTAGGCAGTCCCCAAAAACAAATGAATTCTCCGTAGAAAGTCATCACCGGATCATTTTTTTTAGAAATAGGCAGCGTTGCGGCGGTAGCATGTTTGAACGCGCTAATCTCTGGATTTACCTGTCGAATTTGGAAAATTCTTTTTGTATATGATAGCTACATTCATGAGGAAGGTTAGAGGCTATACGGGATCGTGAAAAACATCCATACGCATACGAAGTCGAGGGCATAAGCTAGTATGCAAAAAGTACAAGGAAGTCAATGTTCTTAATTCTTATACCTCTCGGGAGCTAAGCTAAAGTCAATGTGAACCTTTCAGACAGTAAACTATAGCATTCAAAACACAGCTTGCAGACTAGCTGCTTCTACTGGCACAATGCAAAAAAGCAGCTTTACAAATCTGCATTTAAAAGCAACGGTCACAATACACCGCTATACTTTAGAATCCTCCCCCATTCCGGTAGCTGCCAACAATGAGGAAACAAAACTAAAGTGGGTAGGAAACGCAGGAACTAGAAATGCGGGAGTCTAGTTCATTGGATGGAGTGCTATTGTGTTAATTACGAAAAGTTTGTGTGTTCCTTATTAGAATAATGAGATCTATGTTCTTATGTAGTCGTGTATCTCACTGCTGAATGAATTACGTAAGTGCTATGTAGTTTTTGAGTCGTTACGGGTAGTCAGAAGCCAAGAAGTCGGACATCAGAGTTTTCAAGTGGTATCGTGTTAACCAGTTACTGGGTTGTGGTGGTCAGAAAGGCAGTTGCTTCATGTACAGTACTGGTATCTATTCGATCTGGTTAAAGAGTAGAAGCCAACATAGTTAGAAAAAGGCTAAACATGATTATGTAATTATTTAACCTTTTGAACGCTATCGTCCGTCACGTATACATAACAAACAAGCGCGTGCCCTGTACGCCAAACGTCTCAAATATGTGACAAAAAGTACGGCGAATTTGTGGCTTGGCGTCGGGAGCACGCCGATGCGTTTATGCTCGGGCGTTCAAAAAATGATGTCATATCGATATCAGCTGCAGACCAAGCCTATCAAGCAAGATTGTTAATCCTATAATATGGCCCAGCTTTAAGTGCTATTCGAAATGTGTTCAGTTAAACTTGTTTAAAAATCTGTAAACTGCTTTAGTACTTAGTGAAAGACTCTGGGTACGGCCATAATTTAACGTTTACAACAAACAGTACTGCCCATTTCCTGCATGTGCTTTTCATTCATTCACACTTCTAGTGTTGAAGCAAACTCGATAGAAATCTCTATACTACACCAAACTAACTTTTAGAAAGTGCAAACCTATTTTTACCCGACGGCCCCAGAAGTGTAGGGTTTTCTTCTATACATAAATCTAATTTTCTTACTATACATTTTTTTTCACGCATTATGTGTATTGAAAAAAGTAGATGTAGTAGAAATGCCGTACATTTTTTTTTTATTTTTTTTTTTTTATTTAATATGGGTTTGCTCTTGACTCTAGTCTAGGTCATAGATGACAGAGACAAAGTCGACGATGGAGCGAGCTTACCCAGAAGAAGCCTGTTCACTCTAATTTTGAAGAGATTAGGGTCGTATGCGTTCGGAAACACAGACGCAGGCAGAGAGTTCCACTCCTTTGCTGTTCGCATTATAAAAGACGTTTGGAAACGTTTAGTGCTAATTGGTGAAATTTCTACTACATCTACTTTTTTCACAGCAATACAAACAGCTGATATTATTTTTAATAGTTGTAGGTATATCTAGCTCTTTGCTAACCCTATTCAACTCAGGATTATTCGTGCCAGCACTGCATTGCAAGACAGAAATTATCCAAAGCAATTTTCAAAATTGGTACAATTTAAATTACAATAATTCGCTTGGCAACCCTATTTATGATCATTGGCGCCAATATCTCGAACATATTGTTTTGACATGTTCTACCATGATGTAACTTTATACTGCACAGTGCAGGCTATTATAAATATGACAGTATATCAAGTTTTTTGATATTGTGTAAAAGCGTTACAAAACATGATTCATCAGGAGTCGCTTTTAAGATTACAGACAATGTGATTATTTGAAAAGGTACCTCAAAGATCGAAAAAGTGGTGTTTAGAGCTCCTTCCTGGTGTCCTACTAGGACGTGCTAATGCCATCCAATTCCGACGTCAAAGGGATACTGCTATTCGTTATGTATAGCTCCGTCTCTCTCTGAGAGCGGAATTATGATCGTTTTAAGACTTCATAGTAGGCTAAGGGTGATATGTAAATAATTCCAAAGAATCAAGAAAGCAAGCACAGGTATGAATACATGTTAACTCTCAGTTCCAAAAGCAATATCCACTTCAAGGCCAACTTACCTACTAAGCAAGTCTGTGGCCGATCTGTAGTATTGTCAAGTCTTGTAAACCAACACACCTAGGAAGGCAATGAAATGCCTGTCTCTTTTTATTAAACACAGTTTTAAAGGCCTATAACAGACAACACGACTACGGTACGTAAAACACACTCATTAGTCATATTTTATCTCAAGATAACGTCATACGTCTAAAGAGCACGCGCAGTGTCGGCTCGTATGTAAAAAGTAAGGCTGCAGTATAAAGCAGATAATGCACAATACGAGGTGCTAGGCTGCAGCGCTTTACGCTTTAGTGCAGGAAGGCTGCAGCCAACCGATTAGCGCTTTACTTCCGCTGAAGTTTAGACAGTAAGCTGGTACTTGAGACGAAGTAAAAACGGAAAATGGTTTTAAGACAAGCTTTGGAAGAAGCGGGGTAACTTATTGAAAATGTTAAATGATTCTAGAATCAAATGGAAGTTTTGAAGATAAAGTTGTATTCGTGTAGGTGTCAAATAAAATATTGATAACTAGCTTTTGCCCGCGACTTCGTACGCACATATCCCGTTTCGAAGAATTTTATATATTAGGATTGCTGAGGATCAATCTAAGGAGGATTAACTTCCCATAAAATACAAATACAGCATAGAGAAAGCAAAACATTGCTTGCTTATTCAACTAAACATATTTATGTCACCTGTTACACCACTTATATCTCAATATTTACAAGAGCTTGACAAAACCAGCTTTATTGTGACACTTAAAAATACAAATAGATCGCCTAATAGAACAGTTACCACGATGGTGTAACATCAAAGACTGCAAGCACGCAAATCAAAGCACACAA
The DNA here is from genome assembly GCA_002192655.3 of Mamestra configurata. Taxonomy (NCBI): domain Eukaryota; kingdom Metazoa; phylum Arthropoda; class Insecta; order Lepidoptera; family Noctuidae; genus Mamestra; species Mamestra configurata. Next base: position 167,051 of record NDFZ01005366.1, on the reverse strand, counting down.
CATCGCATGTCAACATGAAACTAATACAGACACAATGAATAAAGTAGTCGACGTTTTGCTATAAGTAATTAACGCAGATATAAACGCTTGTCGACAGCTTGTTTTAATGATAGACGTTGTGTAATAGTTTGTAGACAATTAATTAGTTAGCCAATTAATATAAATAACGTGAAGAAATATTGGTTTTGATTATAATTATAGAAAGGGAATGTGAAGGTTGATTAGGTACGCAAAGTAATTATTTATTAAGGATTGAGCTTCGACTTTAAAACTATTGAATATAATTCAGAAATTCACGAAATAATATAACCATAAAAGAAGCCTGGGATTAGTCCCAGGCTTCTTTCAAATCAAGAAACTGTTTCGTTAAAGAGTTGTGTTCAGAGATTTATTTAAGACTTCTACGAAAATTATTAAACAAGAAATCTAAAATATGAATCAAACCAGAGAATATTAAAACGATTTTTGAAAAAGCAGATACCAATGTTGCAATTCATAACCTTCTTTAGCCTAATAATGTGAAACGATTTGATTGAGAATTTACACACTCAAACACGGCATTCATCCGATTGGATAAAACACAAATATACATTAGCAAATGAATAAAGAAAACGGAGTCACTGATAGCGAGACAGTTGACAGGACGGAATGGAAGGAGTAAACGTGTTGTGACGACCCTAAGTAACATGGGACAAGAGCAGGAAGATGATCAAATCATTGGAAGCTGTACTATTTTAGACAGTCTTGGTTTGTTTACTAAACACGCAAACATCATTTGTTAGTAAAATTTTGCTTGCATTGCAGCATGCAATTGTGAAAATTAAACAGATACCTAATTAGCATTCTTGATTGTTTACAAATAATGTTTTGTGCGAAACCAAACGCACTGTTTAGGATTCATTGAATGTGTATATTTGTAATTTATAAGCTGTAATGAATGACGGAATAACTGATTGAATAGTAGCTAAAGTTAATAAAATTTGACGTAACGTTAAAATTACCCATCTGTTTTGTCTGATATATGGCTCTACTAATCCTGCTTCCAACTAATATTAAGATCGAGCCTGAATATTTGTTAATCAATTATGCCGCAAATTATGAACGGGTTTGGACGAAAGGAACATGGGTAGATACTAGACCATGGCCTGAATTAGAGCCAAAACTATCTATACTGTATATCAATAGCCGTGCTTTAGTCTCGTAGAACCTCGAAAATGGGTCGATCGATTTGAATATTGTTTTTTATATACTTGTGTTCCTTATTGTCAGGACAAGGTTAACAAGAACAATTTTTTTTAATCCTGTGGAAATTTAATCGCACCTTTACGATACCGGGGTAAGCATAAATAAATAAAACTAATCAACGCGTCGCTATTCATTGTCATGGTAAAAACACAATACAAGCGAGTTTAACGTTAATGCAGGATTTAAACCTTAACTTGGTTACAATTCAAAACGAAATGCATTAAATATTAAACAACTTATAATAAGTCCTTATAAAGTCAAGTCGAAAGCAAGCAGAACTTGAGATAAACCCTTCAAGTAAGTGTGGAAAGTAGAAACTTAAGAAAGATAAAAGTACAAAACTTGATAAAACAAGTCATCTTTATCCCTTTGTTTAGATTTTTGAATAAAGTTTTTATCGATTTGGGTCAGACGTTTTACAACATCAGCTTTGTCAAATCTAGATCAAAATAATGACTCCTGGATTCATAACTTTATGAGGATAGTTTTAAGCAACGTTCAAAATATTGAAGAGTGTAAATTATTATCGTTATTCATTGTTACATTTTGTTTGGTGTCTCCCAAGGAACTATCTTAGGACAACTTTTGATTATTTCAAACGCAATAAAACAAAGATCATAACTCGCTCGAAATGTCATTTTCTATTCAAATATAACAACCGGACCCTGAATAAAATAACACGAACAGTTTTCAGAATTGATTAGTAACTTACAGCCGAATTCTCAAACACAACTCAACTTTTAAGTTGTAGTTTAGTCTTATACCGTCTCTATCAGTAACGAGTAAAGTAGCGACAGCAACACGTGGGAACGTTAAGACGTTCACGTGTTTGAAAATTCGGTAGTTGTGGGCTTTAATTTATATTAAAGCCACGGGCAAGTTCGGTTAAGCAGACGACAACCTCCGTGGTTGACTTAGAAGAGGCCCTTCATAAAAAAAATCAATGGCCAGTATTAAAGCAACACATACCTGTGACGTAGTGAACCGTCGACTGCCAGACCTGCTGAGCGTGCCTCCTCTGACGTTGCTGTCAGACAAGTCCACATCACCGCCGCCATCAGCCGCCTTCCGACGGGACAGCTCACATAGTTCCGCGATCGGTTGCACCTGTGAATAATATTTACATTCAAAGTAAGTTTGGAAAGGGATAGTGTAAGTCGATCAAGGGTTGATATTGTGGTTATTATACGTGTAACGGCTTGCAATTCAATTTAAAAGGGTTGAGAGCTTTTTGGTAAAATTGGAAGGGGAATTGATGTTATTTTATAGCATTAGGCTAAGAGATCTTACGTCATGGTAAATAGGTTACTTATATAAATTCATCTTTGTCTTATTAACAAGTACGGCATCCATAAAATGAAACATTAGAATGGATGAAAACTTTTCCACACAACACAGTGATTTCGACAGTCGCAATTTGTGAGAAAACACCTCTAATTTCCCTACATTTTGACAGATTGTGAAAATGCGTAAAAATTAATAGAATTGGCCCTAGTATTTAGCTATAATGCGGTACAGAGACTTGACAGAAACAAAAACATCTGACATTAAACTGTTAATCAAATTAACACTGCCTATAAAATTTAACACAGAAGATTCTAAATTAAAAAACAAAACCGACGAATTCAAAAACAGACCCATTACTTTTACCGCGTGACTGAGTCATCACAAGGTATGTCAATCAGTCAGCCAATGAAGTCATTTACGTTACAGACCTAAATAGTGGTGTACGAGTGTATACAAATCGAGCTGGAAAGTGGTTTTTCTTGTAAACACGGGTGCGCGGGAGAAAGTTGTTATGTGTTGTATGATGAGAGCCAGGGTTAAAGGGATAAACGAATATGATTTGAGTACTTATATTTACGTTAAACCCATAATTACGCTCTCCTCTTCGATCTCCGAAGATGATTTTTTTAAGTGAAGAGCACTAGGTCATATCACTAGAAAATGTTGAATAGCATTGCACATGCTGAATATTTTGCTGACACTCCTGTAACTGAAGGAGCACACTAAAATAAACCATCGTTATCACTAATCATCATAACACTCTATACTTTGTTGGAAACCCAAATAAATAAAATCGCGGGAAACAGCTCTGGCCTTAGTGCAAGTTTTTAAACGTACTCGATGGCGTGAACGTAAACGCCAAATTACAAAACCTGAATAAGTACCGTCTTGTGACTATACCGGAAACCTTTTTTCGTACGATTTTATATATAAGCGAACGAAAACCTGAATAAGTACCGTCTTGTGACTATACCGGAAACCTTTTTTCGTACGATTTTATATACACTTCTCATCAAAAAAATCGAAACACTTTCGTTTTTATTGTTTTTGTAATTTTTTACAAAAGAGAATTAATTCCATGAAAAAAAAAAACATTATTGTGTAGCTGGCAGTTTGGTCATTACAGTAAGAAGAAAAAAATCAAAATTCGAAATTAGAATTTCATTTGTTTATCCTATAAATGAAATTAATCACTGTTTTGAGACAAATGTGTATTTAGGGTTGGAGTACGTTTCTCGTTTAAAAACTAAAATTAGCGCTTGTCTTTAAACTTTTTGTTTCTTATTTCATTTACTGTGACTTTGGGACGTCTGAAAAAACTTTTTTTTCTAAAACATATGGATACTTCGCCCGCAGAAGCCGCCCAAGTGGTGGCATTGCTGGATTCTGGACTTAGTCAGCGTGTTGTGGCTGCAAGATTGCATCTAAGCTTATCATCTGTTCATAGAGTCTACAAACGCTATCGGGAGACTGGTTCGTTCACGCGCCGTTCAGGATCTGGCAGGAATCGGGTCACTTCTGAGCGAGATGATCGATTTATTGTAACAACCTCTTTACGAAATCGACGCCTTAACGCTTTTCAACTGCAGCAGCAGCTTCGCGTTGTACGAAGAGTAGCTGTAAGTGACTCTACAATAAGAAGAAGGTTGAAGGAACGCGGATTGGCACCGCATAAGCCAGCGAATGGGCCGAAATTAACTGCAGACCATCGAAGAGCGCGCCTTAACTTTGCACGCGAGCACCTAACTTGGTCATACCTTCAGTGGAGCAAAGTACTGTTTTCTGATGAGTGTAAAATTATGCTGTATGGTAACGACGGAAGGAACAAGGTCTACAGAAGAGATGGAGAACGCTTTGCACAATGCTGCATTGAAGAAAAGGTCAGCTATGGTGGCGGTTCGTGGACGGTTTGGGGAGGAATCAGCGCCGACGGTAAGACAGAACTTGCCTTTGTATCTGGGCCACGGCTGCCTGCACTAAACTCTCATCGGTACATCGAACAGTGTCTTGAACCTCATGTGATGCCCTATGCACATTTTATTGGCAACGACTTCATATTCATGCACGACAATGCTAGAGCTCACACCGCGGGCGTCGTACGAGATTATCTTACCGAAGTCGGTATCTCCATTATGGTATGGCCAGCAAGAAGCCCGGACATGAATCCCATTGAACATCTATGGGATGAATTAAAGAGACGAATTCGAGCAAGAGATCCAGCCCCAGAAACACTTAGCCAGCTGCAAAATGCAATCCAAGAGGAATGGGATAATATACCACAACATGTGATCGTGACTCTCATCCGATCGATGAAGAACCGTATGGAAGCAGTAATAAGAGCTCGCGGAGGGAATACAAGTTATTAAATAAACGTTTCTTACATTTTTTTTCATTTACGCGTGTTGTTTTACCCATTTCCTTCATATTCCATACAGGGTAAAAATTACTCATTATACAAAATACGAAACCTATGAAGACTTAATTTGAATTTAGAACATTAACATTAGGATTTAAAAACCTCATACTACTCACTATTAAATGACATTTTACATTTATTCCTAAATATACACATTTTTCTGATAATCCTTATCAAATCATAAACTGCGAGGTGTTTCGATTTTTTTGATGAGAAGTGTATAAGCGAACGTTTACGTTAACTACTACTCGCACTAGGCCCACTGTATGAGGAACGCGGATAATAACATATTAGAGTGCCCCAAATGCCCATGCACATGTACTTTGGGGGATTTAATCAATGGCACCGATGCTGCAATTAACATTTTGAACGCCAGAGCATAAACTCATCGGCGTGCCTTGACGCCAAGCCACGAATTCTCCGTACTTTTTGCCACATATTTGTGACGTTTGGCATACAGGACACGAGCTTGCTTGTCATGTATGCGTGACTATGGCGTTCAAACGGTTAACGTAGCCACCTACTGGGCAAAAACAATATAAAGAGTTAACCGTCGACTCGAACTACTAGAACTAGATAAAGTCATAATAATAGAGAGTCCGGGATATATGGCACAAAGGGAAGGAGGCCTAGTAAGTAATTCCAGGATGAAAAGATGGTGATCAATATTTTGTCTTTATACAACTGGGTGCAGCTGATTGGCAAGCAAAAATTCTTTTATTTACTTCACTATTTACATTTTACTTCCTTGGATTATCTCAACTGCATGCACTGTTTCTTATTCATTTATAGTGCAATGAATCTGTTGCTGCCTGGCCCGGAACAAAAACACCAATATATCAAAACTGTAACGCCTTTTGCGTGTGCGAAGTACGTTACAATCGGTGCAGTCGTTTCTGAGTTATTAAGTAACAGGCCGACATACATTTGCTTTGTGTTCTTTAGTATCTTTTTTATTCTTCCTGAGCACTGAACATTGCATAGTATACTTTAGTGCAACTTAGTTTAAATCTTCCATTAATAAGTGACAGATAACGCATAGCCTAGACCGCTGGCCTTAGCTAGAAGCATGAGTGCCTTATAAAACAGTGGTTCCCAACCTTTTTTTGACACGGGATCACGATGAGTTCTTTATTTCTAGCAACAAAAGGGAACAAAACTCAAGAAGAAAATTAAACTATATAATATTAATCTGTAAAATAAACTTATATCATATACATATTCAAAACTTGTACCATAACTCTTCTTTGAAATCAAAAGTAAAAAGTATTGTCATAGAATACAAAATATTTCTGATAAAAATTTAGAATTAGTTTGCATCTATGAAATTTTTGAGGTTAAAAGAATGCAATTTTATATCTTTTACGGACCATACTTTGGCCCTTGCGGACCCCAAGTGGTCCGCGGACCACAGGTTGGGAACCACGATTATAAAAGATAGAAGATACGGAAGGTTAGTACTGCGGAAGGATTTGTGAAAAATCATCCCCATATGGTGGTAAAACAGGAGTTGAAAGCTGTATAGAAGTTCATGAAATAAGGAACTATCGGCTCAAGGCTTCTTATTTTAATTCTTGCTTCACCTTTGCCCGCCATGCTGGACATGATCTACTAATTAATTAACAATACTATATTATGTTATAATTGGTTGGTGGCCAATTCGCTCAAGCATAACCCCCGATTTGTCGCTGGTAAAATAGTCAACATCGGCTAAGTTGCTGAAGAGGAATAAAATCATACTTCATTTTATTTCATAAGTGAACATGGACAAAATGCTTTACATGATGCCAGAAAGATGACTAATTAAACTCAAAGAAAACTAAACCCTAGTTTACACCTAAAGCAATCATAATAAAATAATTAACAAAGTAGCAAGTCACGACTATTTATACTATAAACAGAAATTTTACTGTTTGTAAGTAACGGTCTAAAAGCCGTTTCGAAAGCATTATCTTATTTCCTAGTTTTTCGTCTAATTTACCGACAGTATCTGAGCTATAACTTTAAATATCCCGTTGTTACAATAATGTTAGAAAGGTTAGGATACGGCAGACATTCAATAAGACATCATGATTCACCTAAATGGAACGAACATCAGAGCGAAAATTCCAATTTTTAAGGAACGTTTGTCTCACCCGATGGAAACCGATGATGTTGAAGATGGCGTACGCTTGCCTAGAAGTAACCTTAACTCTTAACGTAAAGACCAGGTTGTATTTAGGTTGCCAATCCGTCAAGAAAATTATAAATTTGTTCATCCTACATAAAGTCACGTATCATCCTTTCAAACCAATTTCAATGCTTCTTTGTAATTATTTTATCTTTGTTTGATAAGCGATCTAAAATTGCTTTATCAAAACGATACTCAATTTAAAATTTGCAAGACAATGTAATGAAACATGATCACACAATCAAGTGAAATGTGACTCCTAATTTATTCCTTGAAATATTATGAACATTGACATACTTAATTAATGTTAATGAATACCTTGAAACTCACCTTAATAGTGACGGAGTCGTTGCTTCCCTTGATGAGGTCGATGACCTCCTCTCGGCTCTTCTCTTCAACATTCACACCGTTTACTTCCAAGAGTCTATCACCAGGTAAAAGTCCAGTCTCACTAGCTCCAGGATAAGATCCAGGTTCAGCTAAGATAACAGCTTTGAACGTCAATTTGCTGACCATTCCGATATTATTGCACTTATTGTCACCATTGAGGAGAGCGTTGTCATGCCCATTAATGTCTCCGATGAAGATTCTTTCCTGAACCATCGCTCTACGAAGACTGAAGCCAAAGTCATTTCTCGGAGCCTTCTGCCTTTGGATGGTCAGATATCTAGGCTTCGGTAATCGCACAGGAGATAGAGAAGGCAGTGGTAGGTACACATCATCAAAATTGCTAGTCCTGGACCACCGATGGAACCCTTGAGACTCGCCAACAGGTGAGGTAGAAAACGGTGGAGTAGCAAATGAAGAATTAGTTGTCGTATCAGTAAGAGAATCAGCACTTGGAGACGTCGACGTCACTCCAAGGTAGCTGTTCCCATTCGTCTTTGGTGCCTCGTCAACGTCCTGGGTAGTTATTGACGGGTTCGAATTATTCTTATAGTTTTTGTACTGCGTTTCCACAGGGCTATGAATTACTTTTTTGGTAAAGTTCTGTACATGCTGCATATCGTCACTGGAGGAAGTACTTTTGGAAGGCGGTATACCGTATGCCATGAGTTCATTCTGCTGAGTATTTCTTGCCAACAGATTGGAGTCCTGACCATTAACGTTATCAACTGCATCGTTGCTTGGGACATTGTTTTCTACAGAATTTGAACTAGTATTGCTGAGTCGTGGACCTTTGAGGATCCCACGCTTTGGAGGACGCGGTGGTATAGGAGGTAGATTTGGCGGTTGTCGAGGGCTGGTGTTGGCATTGTTCGGATTGTTTAATGAATTCAGTGATGTCTCCGAGCTATCGGATTGTAGGACTCCTTCCTTCTTGCTCCAAGTGTGAGTTGTGGGGTATGCGGGCGACAGGTGGTTATTTTCGTCGCTCAGATTGGAGTTGGACCCCGAGGTAGGAATGAGCGGGTAATTGGAGTAATTTGAATCTTGTTCCAGGTGGGCGAACAACGATGCGGTGTAGTCAGCTGTAATGCCTGAAGGCAGTTTCTCCTTTTCCTTGCGTCGGCCCCGCAATTTCAGCGATCGTCGAACCTGCGAATGATAAAAGTAATTTTAGTGAATTGTTGGTAAAATTTGTTCGATACGACTCAATGGGCATGAAGGTTAAATGTAACAGTTTATAGAATTGCTCAATCCAATCGAGCCAACATGACAGGATATTTGAGTACTCTAGTAAATAGTAACGCTAAGCATAATCTGGTCGCTTTAAACGAGCAAGTCACTCGCAAATGGGAAACTGATGAAGTGGACAAAACAGTAGCCGAAGTAATTTATCAAGCAGCTGACACTTGAGGAAATGTTAATATCGGCAAAGGAGACGGTGTATGCAAAATTGATCTTACAGTTATCGTCATAGGGATGGTAATCGTTGGGTGAAAGAGTAAGGCTTTTGCAAAATGGTCTGATGACTCTCAGTTTCACGATGACGAGACGTATAGCAGTATTGTAAACGGTTAAAAAGTCTGACGAGTTCTTGCAATTTGGGAGCGACATTCTTAAAGATGAAGTCTCATGAATATCGCCAATGAAAGTGTATCAGAAAACCTGTCCTCTTGAATTGAATTTAACTCAAGATTGTTTTTGACATCTTTCTATATTGAATATTGTGTATTAGTGGGTTAACGAGATGATCAACGATATATAATCTACGGATGCGTTGCCCGCACTATGAAAAGACAACATAAAAAAAAAATTAGTATCGATAGTGCTTGCAATGTTTTTTAGAGCTGTGATGTTGTTGAATGACGCGTCTATACATATACATACATATACAATACGTCATTGACTATAGTAAAAGCAAAAGGTGCGTGCTTAAGACGAATTATAATGAGCGTTCAAACAAGAATAGATAATAATTAGTTGATTAAATAAACCGTTACAATATATTTTGACTGGCCTGTTGGTCGAGTGGTTAGTGACCCTGACTGCTAAACCGGAGGTTGTGGGTTCGATTCCCGCCTAGAACAAATCTTTGTGTGATGAGCATGATCATTTGTTCTGTGTCTGGGTGTAATTTGTCTATAATATAATATGTATGTATTTAGAAATATGTAAGTATGTTTATCAGTTGTCTGGTTGCCATAGTACAGGCTCTGCCTAGTTTGGGATTGGATGACCGTGTGTGAGTTGTCCCAAGCTATTAGCTATAACAAGTAAGTAGCCGTTTATTTATTCATCGCTTTAATCTGACACTGTTGGATTTACAGCGTTTATTGTTGAGTTTGGTATTAATGAAAAATTTCTGTATCATATTGACCCTCTTTGGTCAAAAGAACCCTTGTTGTAAGGGATTTTAACATAACTTTCGAACACCTGGACCATCACTTGAGACAACCTACCCTGTGTCGGGGGTAACTTGTTTCACTCGACTTGTTTTTGTTATCTTTTGTCATTTCGGCGATTCATTTTAATATTTTGTGACAGCATCAAAGACATGTCAAAAACAGAGGTTTCCGACATGTCTTTATGTACGTAGGGACTGTCTCGTCTCCCCTAACATCGTAACGAAGAAGAAAGCTTATCGAACAAATAATCGAAACTTTAAAAAATTTTACCACAGCAAATGTTACAATATTTAATCGCAGCCACTTCACGCTGCGGAACACAGTCTTCCCTACAATAATTGGATGAAATCGTACAACCTATCAAGGCTGGACTATTGATTAGAATCTCTCTAACAACGCCATAATTGTATCAAAGCAGACGCGGGTCCATCAGACCATCAGACGCGGTCTGATAGACCCGAACAACAAAGTGTTGTAGAGAAAGGTGAACTGTTAACGTTCAATTAAAAACTATTAAAGCCTTTGAAAATGGAAGGCGATTGTGTTTTGTTTATGTTGAATAAAATCCTGACTTTACAGCAATTGTTTTTTTTTAAAGGCCGGATTTTGGCACTAACACCCTTTACATTTAAAACCATTCGATTACACATCCGCATAACAGAGAAAAAAAGATTAAAAGAAAGAAAGAAAAGGAAACCCATTATGAATCACTACTGGGATATTCAGAGTTTTAGACTTGGAGCTGTTGCCCGTGACTAAGTCCGCGCCTCTTCACGATTTAATGGTTTTTTTTTAAACGAAACCCATTTTTTTTTTCTTTATAAATTCTAGCCAGAGTACTATTTACAATTATCTATCTCTCAGTGAAAGTCCCGTCAAAATCGGCCCCGCTGTTTCGGAGACTAACCAGATCAAACAATCGATCTTTTTTGTTATAAAGTATTACTTTTTAATAAAGGTACTTTCTAAAATTTGCTTTTAATAATATAAAATAGGTTCCCATTGTAAGGAAACTTCAAGTTCTAAATTCAATGCAAAACGCACGTGTAATCGTTTTTAATAAAATCATTTAGGTACAGTTCCATTCACAAAAACTACGGAAACATAAAACAAAAGAACACACGAACTTACAGTAAACAAAATAATTAATACCAAAGCTGTCAAGGCGAATCCCATCATCTTCATTCCAGCAGCATCCATTGGGAACCTGACGTCCATATCACTAGACCACCACTTAACGAATGAGAAAACAAAAAGTCTAAGCGAGAACAATAGCTGAATGTGATGTTGACAAAACATGTTTGGTTGTACAAATATGTGAACAATTTTTGTCTTTGCTGTCTATATATGAAATAAATCGTACACTGCAATGCAAACAGCTCTTTTCTAAATGTAAACAAATATGAGAGTGAGTAAAATTGTTATTTGTTTTATGTTTGTAAGTACTACTACTGTTTAAGATTACTAATCCGATTACGCAAATTCTTTCTGAAAGCTGCACAATCGCTGAGTACTTATCATAGACAAAATTTTACTCGTATGTAAAACTCTTTCAGGCTTATTCAATAGATCTAATTCGTTAACAAGTATTCAAAAAAAGGCATGCCATGTGATCAATTAATCTTCTTTTTTAAATAGGGCTGAATATTTCCTTCAAGCGTAAAATCCGAAAACACAACTTTAAGGCCTGTCATTCTTGGTTTGGTCTTCGTCATAATTACTATGTGTTCTCTTAATCATAAAGATTATTATAAAACATCATATTTACTACTTCATTACTTTATATATGTATTTTATTAGTATTACCTACATTATTATATATTAATATTATTTGTATATTTTATTTGTAAATTTTATTAATTTGTTGTACGCCTAGAAAAGGTGGACTGGTAGAGAATGCCTCGTTGCATTAAGTCCGCCCATGTACCACTATTGTACATAAAGTTTAAATTAATTTGGCTTTGTGCTGTTTTGTGTTTCTGTCTTGTCTTTTCATTACAATAAATTATATTTACTTAAGTCTGTTAAGTTGCATCGATCAGAGTTCAAGAGATGTAGTCGCGTTTATTTTTTTCTATTTCAACTATAGAGGTATTGTTTTCTTTTTTTTTTTCATGCCCGCTAACTCCTTGCTGTCTAGCCAGTGTCTGCAAGCCCGAGAATTTGGGCCCGGTCCAAATGCTCGGCTAACGAATGGCTAGCGGCACTTTGGAAAGAGAATCGACTGCGGCACGTGCTAAGCGTTTCACAGAAGTAAAGTGCAGTTCGATTGCTACCAGTGATTTACTTGATGTTGGTGTTTTATATGACAATGGCAAAGCTCATTGTGATTGGGATATTTATTAAATGTTTTGAGCAAAAACCCAAAACTATTTTCGACACAAGTTGGAATCAAATGCAGAGGATAATATTGGAAAAAGGTGGAAAAAATATTTGGTACAAAGTTGATTGTCCCCTTGCCAGGCTAGGCAGATCGATTGACCCTATCTACACGGATGCTGAGGAGTACCAGTATTTTACATGGAATGACTGCATTAGTTCACAACCCAGTAACTGGATAATAGGATACCCCTTAGCAGGACTGATTTCAGATCGTTTGATTTCTGACTACCGTAACGACTGCCAAAGATTCGATGTACTTCCGCAATTATGAAAGCATGAATTAGTTTTATTTTATTTATTTATCGTCAGGTCTCCTCACTTTCCGGCGCCTCGTCAAACTATCTTGGGTTGTCGTTTCGTGCAATTGTTTCAATAAAGATTCAAAGAATTCAATAAAGCCGATAGTTATAGGTAAGTAGTCCACTATATTCCTCAATTTTCTTTAATATATTCCTACCCTAATTAACTTGTCGTTCCGCAGCTGGGTACGTGAGTGCGGCAGGCGGAACGTCCATATAATGTGGAAACTTGACGATGAATCTCTCAGAACCGTTAGACGTGAAGCGACCGTCTTAAGTAAACAACGAAGACTTGCGCAAAATTATTATAAAGATAACGATGCAGACATGGAAGGGTTTTTAGTAGAATGATGGATATACTTAAAGGGAGTGAAGTCATCAAAACTACAACTAGATGCGAACATAAATATACAGATCAAATTTTTTTTTTGCGATTTTATGGTTCTATTTTATATAGATATTTTTAGTAGTCTTTTAAGCAAGCATGTGCAGTCATAATGTATACATTATGGTGTAATCATAGTCATCATACGGCCGGTTTCAATAACGTATCTACCTTTGACCAACTGTCAAATTAGCTACCAACAGTAGCTGAAACGTCATTTCGCCTTTCAGACATGACGTTTCAGCTACTGTTGGTAGCTAATTTGACAGTTGGTTAAAGGTAGATACGTTATTGAGACCGGCCGTTAGTGTACTATTTCGTGATCTTTCATTGTCTTTATGTAATTATCTTAAGCAAATATGTACATCATCAAGATTATCAGAGCCTACATCGTAAGTTTTGCTTCAAAATCCTTTGTTAAATGATTTATGCCCGCCCGGTTTCTGAGGTTTTTACCGGTCGTTTATCTATTCGTTAACGCTATTTGTCACTACGCCATTGTTGGTTAGTGGTTAACGGACAGATAAACGACCAATAAAAACCACAGAAACCGGGCGGCATTAGTGTCCTAACTAAAATTAAAAAGAAGATTATAAAATTGTTTGTTTGTTCATGTTTGCAATGGGTAGTCTCTGGAAGTACTATGGGCACTATGGCCTTAATGCAGCAGTGTTTTCTAAACAGCAATTTAGTAAAAAATATTAAATTCATGGAAAAAAATATTAGAGAAATATGACAACAACTGTCAAATCGGTTTGTTTGCATTGTGAGCGCTAAAGATTCACAAGTACCAGGAGACCACAAACATGTCGAAGTATTTCCGGGGCTGAAATTGTGAGAGGTCAGGATTCACAAGTACCAGGGGACCTAATCTGCTGAGATGCCATTACACACACACCACACACACTATTAAGTCTTTTTTGGAGGCGGCTCTAAATTTAACGCAGACGAAGTCGCGTGCAGATCCTAGTACTTCATGTTTGTCTTTACTAACAAAGTGTAAGTGCTAATAATGCATATTGCACAAATATGCATTGTTAAGGAATTTTAGTTCAGGTTTATAATTTGTATGCATGTCAGTTCTTGTTATTCACTCGCTCAGAATCTACTTATCGAATAGTTCTTGTCTTTACTGCGCCCTTTTTCCGATTTGAACGCTCCATCCGGTAAAAAGATGTTTGTTGACATTACGTTAAAACTGTTCGGGAGATCAATGAATAATTGTATTCTTTTTAGTTCTGCTTTTAATGGTTTAAAAGGAAATACCGAGGGTGCGGCTGGCTGGACTGATTTTGACGGGAGTTTCACTGGCAGATAGTTGATGTTATAAATTATATATGGTTATTTTGTAAGTTATAAGGAGTAAATTAGACTAGAGAGACATTTATTTTAGAAAAAGAATTAGGGACCCGCAATCCGCGCAACTTAAATCACATGAAATGGTTTGCATGTAATGAGTTTGACGCGTCCGAAGTCACGGGCAAAAGCTACGTTATAACATAAGTAGGAAGAGATAGCAGGAAGTAGCATCATATTCAAATCGATTCACATATTTCTACAGATAGAATCGCAGATTGCATCCAACGTCCTAACGGAACTCCGGACAAAGATCGAATTTGTCCGCCGTCCCTATTGTGTTCCGTGCTTGATTTATATTCTGCAAGCAGGGATACGACCCCTCAATGTTTGGACAATGGATTTCCGAAGGATATTACTTAATTCAATAAATTAGATCAAGATGTTAGTTCCGGGTTTCTGTAGAATAGTTTCCGATTTACGACTTTGATATTTATTTGTTTCATTTATTTATTACTTATTTTAATTGAAGAAGATGGAAGTTAATAATTTGAAGTTACGGACATGTACCCTGCATTCAAGTCAAAGCTTGACAGGTTTTCAAGCTACACAAGCCCGTCACACTATACGCAGTCACAAGTACTCCAGAAAGCCTGATCAACAGTCTCGACCATCAAAAAGGGCGGAGTCAATGAAGCTCGACGGGTTTCGGTGATATTATTCAACTATATTGGATCCCGCAACGAAATTAATCAGAAAAGAACATCGGAGGAATAAGATAAACACAATTTCCATGACAACAATGTATCAAGCAGAAGACAACAGAGCTAAGACTAGAGCTAAGATAATAGAGAAGACTACAATGTCTCTATAAGCTATTTTTTGTTACTAACATCTTTTAACTATTTTGTTTTTGTTGCTGTTGTTGTTGTTGTTCTTGTTATTTGAATGTATGGACTATGTTGTCTGAAATAAATAAATAATAAAGATCTCGCCATAGAAATTAAAACCTAATGGAAAGCTCAAACCGTTCATATTGTTCTCACTGTTCTGACTTCCTCAACACTTTCATCCACCTTCTCAATTTAAATTTCCCCTTACATACTTGGCTCTGGCCCGTAAGTAAGGTCATATACTCTCTTCAAATAGAAGCAAAATAAAGAACTAAAATAATAATAATAGGCACAAGTAGTTTTCGAGTTGGTGAAGTTTGACTAATCATCACTTCAAATACAGCCCGGTCTAAACGCCAGACATCTTTGATTCTCTTACTTAATTCATAATTCACTTTGATCGCCTCAGGACACCTTTGCATTCTCTCCCGAAATTCCATAATTCATTTCAGTCTCCTTGCTTTTCAACCAAAGCGAATATTTTATCCTACTTAGTGAATCCCCATTCCAACGACGCTTCCACACTGGAGGATGAAACAAAGTCGCTTTCACTATGAAAACTTACATAATCCTTTTGAGAATAATTGAATAATAGACTTTGCAGTTATTATACGAAGTACAAGCCTGGCGATGCATGGAATTGGAAATTTTACTTTTGCATGAGTCTTGCAAAATTAATTTAAGCTCTTAAAGCATATTATTTACTATTTTTTTCTGTTTAAGAAGCAGTTATTTAAAATTTGAATGTTTTGAGGATAGAAGTGCTTGGACATATTTAAGGGTGATGTTGGGTGGCTACTGTACTGTAAGGGAATATTAGCAAAACAAAAACAAGCGACTTAAAAAAAGTACCGCAAAAATTGACTTATAAGATCCAAAAAAAAACACTTATCAAGCAGTCTGATGCAGTTGGTGATATCAAATCTATGATTAAACTAAAGTTGCCAACCAACCATTGCCAATGCCACCAACTGCAACAAACTGCTTGAGAAGCGTTTGATCGACTTGCCATTTCAAAAAAGTAGTTTTTTTGTTTTGCTATTTTTTCCTTACTTTATTTCAGCTACCCAACATCACCCTTGAATATATCCGCGCACTTCTGGAACACCTTGTATATAATACGCGATGTTCTTCATAAAGGCCATTGGGCCAATTCTACCATTTTTAAAGCAACTGTCAAAATGTAGGGAATTTGAGGTTTTTTTGACAGTTTGTGACTGACATGCGAGTACTCGGAGTGCGTGTATGACAGGGACAATTCTGCAATTGCTCGCAAACCGTCAAAACACTTCTAATTTCCCTACATTTTGACAAGTATTTGACCTTTGGCCTTTAAAGCCTTGGCTACACGCTTAATTTATTTGCACCAATTCTTGTTTCTACAAGCAAACATGTGTTAAGGTTCGGCTACACGTTCAATCTTGGTTGCGCAAACAGTTTATGCAAACCATTGGCGCAAGAACTGCATGGTGTGCCGTGTTAACGCACATGTTTGCTTGCACAAACAAGAATTGGTGCAAATAAGATTAAGCGTGTAGCCATAAGATGATAAAACGGTATAACGCACAAATGGCTTGCACTAAACGCTAGTTCGTACAAAATTGATTTGCACAATTAAGCATCAAACGTGAAGGCGGTACAACATAAATGCGCAAACTTTTTGCGCATGCAAGTCACTATCATGTGGACGCCATACAGTGTTTGTGCCAATTTTTTCAAAAACTGTTTGTGCATGCAAGATTGAGCGTGTAACCGAACCCTTAGATGATATTGCGACTTGAATATAACTTTTTTAAGTAGAAGAATACATGAAGAATGTTATTTGTTGTTAAATGTATGGATTTTACTAAAGCATTCCATACCTTCTGCCAACCCCCATGGAAAAAAAGTCGCGACTTCACGTATGTGTAGATTGTTTTGTTTTTTTATCTGTAGACCACGTGTATTATTTTCCTCTATACCTGTACCGGCTAAACCATCACGCGATTATCGGCTGGCTATAGTTGGTTGTGTGTATTATTTGCACACGATAACACGATATCTACAAGGAAAATGACACTATATGACTTTTACACGTTGAAAGGACAGTGGGCATCACAAATTCTGTAATAACATCGGACGAATTATTGATTGTGTGGAAGATGATAATGACTAGAAAAGAGATGACGTTTGAGATGAAGAAAATATGCTGATTTAATGAACTATTGGAGGATAGCATTATACTTTTGGTCCTTAGATTCTGATTTTAATTTTGTTTTATAAACCTGTTATTTTAGTTTTTGCTAATGCAAATATGCAATGCAATATGCAATGAGCATAGCAAATTTCCCTTAAAAAACGTTTCTAGGACCGTTCCCCTTGCCCCGTCATGGAGTTGAACTAAAACGTTATTCGTTGGAACTCCAATTTGTTTATGCGCATACGCACCCAAAACAAACGGACTAATCCTGTACATATTGAGTTAACAAATACAGACGGTTTTGAGTGTTTGTACGACCGATAACTGAACTTGTAGTGATTGGAGTGCACTTGTTTTAACTGAGCCGTATTTTAACGGTTCATTGAGATCAACGAAAAGATCTATCATATTTAGTCCCACAGCTAGGCAAACGCCTCCTTCATTTTTTTCCACACAACTCTGTCCTTTGCTGGAACAGGCGAATTTTTTAGTTTTAGGTACTAGTCGAGCTCGTCCCGCCGTCTTAGCTTAGCTTGGTCTCCCGCGATATCTTTACAGAAAACATGGATGGATTTATGTGAGGAGTGATTTGAAATAAAAGCAGTCAGTGATGGGTTCACAAGAGGGAGTGGAAGAACACAACGTCGTGCTGACGACAAAGAGCATGAGACAGGGGTAGGAGGGGGAGGGGTAGGGGGATGATGACATAATCGCTCGCATCTATAGACAAATCTATTGATATGAAACTGCCAAGTAATTTCGGGACGTTTAAGAAACAGTAGTTCAATATTAAGATCTCGTTAAGGGCTCTAGATCGAAATAGCTGGAAGTCATGGGTCTTATAGAGAGATGATGCTAATTGTCAGTAAACAGCAAGTAAACAGTGAACATACTTCTTCTGGGTAAGCTCGCTCCATCGTCGACTTTGTCTCTGTCAGCTATGACTAGAGTCAAGAGCAAACTCATCTCAAATAAAAAAAAATAAAAGTAAGTAAGACGTTGTCCTCATTTCACCGTTACAGTATTTTTTTTTTCAAAAGGTAATTCGTCGGCGTCAGCGTAGGACCTTGCAAATGTTAAAAAGCTTTTTTTAACAGCAGATTTTTTTTAATTTCAGACTTGAATAATTTGAATTTGTAACTAAAATTTTCATTTCTAACATTGCGATCGTTTGTCGATCGTTTGTCCTTGCATTTGCAAGGACAAACGATTAGGTATCTTTAGAAACTAACTGTAATATTGTCTATCTATTACGACAGTAAAGATTTATATGAATGTACTTTCAGTTACTTCAATGGACCCTTTGTCCCTTACAAGGAGTGTCAAGCTTACATAGTCGATACAGCGCATTTGTATAGAAAAGCCCATAACATAACGATATCAAATAAGAGGGGCTCGTGGCTAAATAATATTAGCCGCACGGGTCGATCTTCAAGATTAAGCAATGCTAGCAGATGTTCAAAGGCTGAGACTCCACTGACCATCGATAACACGCTATCATATTTTGTAGATCTGTGACTTTCGTTAAGGAAAGAAAGAAAAGAAAGAACGTGGTCACTATCGGTAAAACAATGGTATTCAGCTGCATCCAGCTGGAAGTCGATCCCAACATAGACCCCCTACGCACATTACTTTAAAACTAATTGCTCATCACGTCCCTAAAAAAGATATAGATAACGATAAAGCCACTCGATGAAAGCAAATCAGTGATATGAACGATAAAGCGCTCAATCGATTCTCATTAACTTGATTGACGTACATTGTCTATTCGAAGCGTTCATTCACAGACTATAAATGTAGAGAACTGGACTAAGCGCTCCCTGTCTGGCTGTCAAGTGAATACGATCTAAAAAGAGTAAAAGAGACAAAGCAATCATTCGGCCAGTTGGTGTCTTCATCTAGAATGTTGATCAGACCACGTCACTGGCTGTCAAAATCATCTTCGACAAAACAAACTACAGAAAAGAGACAGGTATTGCCTGCACATTCGTTTTGCCTCTTTCTACATGAATACAATCTGAAAAGAGTGAGAGAGACAAAGCGATAGTGCTTCCAGTTGTTGTCTTTTATAGAATTTTGATTGGTCCAGGAGACCTCACAGGCTGTCAGTGTCACCTTTGTCATTGTGTCAAAAGACATGTACTGGCCGCACATTCGCTTCATCTCTTTCTACAAATAAGTCAATTTTGTGACGATCAGTCCAGCCCTCTACATGTCTATGTTTTATTGATCTGGCCAGCATGCTAATCTAGGTCAATATGAATGAGATGCCTGTCATTCTGTGCCAGTTCTATTGAGTCTGCATTGTTAAAGAGCTTCGGTTAAATGAGTGTCGATAGATTGATATTTGAATTTAGAAGTGGCTGCATCACTTCACTATTTTGAGCTCGATAAAGATCTCACTATCAATAGTATTGATGAAGTGGACAAACTTTGTCATCGCAGCCGACGCGGAATAGACGCCCGAGTCGAAGGCGATGCCGTTATGGAATCGATAGACTGCAAAGACAAATAAATGGCCATGTGTATCAAACAAACAACATTTTTCAATACACCTAATACAACTACGAAAAAAAACACAAACATGAGCTAATGGATACCTGCCTGGATGGATGGAGCCTAGTGGGAGCAAAAATCAATACAGTATCAATACAGTTTCCGGTGACATAGCCACTATTACCGGTCTCCGATATAAATATCGAGAAATTATAATCTAATCAAGATTTATTACAATCGTACGGAGCCTGCCATTTTTCGATGACAGCTACAAAGCCAATGACACAACATTGTTACATCGTTTGATATAAATATTCAAAGTAAAATTATATCAAGTGCTCATGAATGTTACAGTGTATAAATAAATAACAATCAACTGGCATTTCATGTTTCCTGGTTTGATTTTCTATTTCGTGTACTAATGTTCACACAAAGTTATTAAAATTTAGTAGGGTCATTTTGACGTTTCTGATTTTTATAATTATTCGTAGAGTAATTTTTAGAGCATTTAACAATGTGGTAAGAAATTGGGAAAAGGGTGTTTTGCTCCGAGTCCAAAAATTTATCTCCAAAGACAGTTCACCAAATCAAAAGGCGAACTAAGATAGTTTTTGGATGACGCATATGACTAGCCCATTGATGCACGATTAAGTACAGTAAGTTACTACTCCGGTCGATTTCTAAGCTAAAATATGACACCACAAAATAAGACATCACAAACGTCAGGTTTAAATATCGCCAAGCCCTTTATTCAATTGCTTATTCGTGTATATTATGGCAACTTAACAGATGTGAGGCATAAAGCATTAAAGATCTATTGCTCCATTCACTACACACTAAACAAGAACTCGTTTCTCAATTCATTACATTTAAGTTAAAGTATCGCTCGTCAAAATCAAATAAGACAAGGATTATCATATATTTTATCATGGACATATAGAACTGAGCTTACATCAGTCCAGAAGGTAAATTGTCGTAAGTAAAAAACGTTAAAATTCAAGTCGCAATAAATCATCTCCGCGACTATCAATGTCAAAAAACTTGTCAAAATGTAATTTTGAACAGATTGCGACTGAGATACGAATGCAAACGTTATTTAAAACTAGCTTTTGCCCGCGACTTCGTACGCGCATATCCCGTTTTTTTCCCGATCCCGTATTTTTCCCGGTCTCGTATAGCCTTCCTCATGAATGTGGCTATCATGAACAAAAATAATTTTCCAAATCCGACTGGCAGTTCCAGAAATTAGCGCGTTCAAACAAACTCCTCAGCATCATTATATTAGTATACTTGCTTTTGCCCGCGACTTCGTACGCGCATATCCCGTTTTTTCCCGTTCCCGTATAGCCTTCGTCATGAATGTGACTATCATAAACAAAATGATTTTTCCAAATCTGACTGGTAGTTCCAGATATTAGTGCGTTCGAACAAGCAGTGTCACATTCGTCACTACTACGACCTACAGAAAAGAAGCAGATATTGGCGAGACCGCTGTGTTACAGTGGTCAATTTAGTGACATTATTATTCAGTCCATTCTCTTCTTTACATTTGATGGGTTCAAATACCATTCATTTTGAAGTACAGAGCGAAGAATAAGTGAATGCAAGTAACCTCGCACTTTTGACCTATTGTGTTTGCGACACACCCTCTGAGGATTTGGAAAGATCAGAACTATGGTAAGGCTGGGTCCGTATTGCCAATCTGCTACTTGAATCGAGTGATTGGACAATGGGTATTGAATGGTTTGAGCTGGAAGATTGAGAAACAACGTCAATGTAAAACTGGACCTTTTACCCACAAAATTGAAGTTTGACAAATTGGATCTCCTTAAGAATTTCTGACTTTACCCTTAGCAATTGAATAAAATCATACTAATATTAAATGTGTAAGATTGGGAGGATGGATG
Organism: Mamestra configurata; assembly: GCA_002192655.3. NCBI lineage: Eukaryota > Metazoa > Arthropoda > Insecta > Lepidoptera > Noctuidae > Mamestra > Mamestra configurata. Next base: position 145,304 of record NDFZ01005366.1, on the reverse strand, counting down.
AGTGGATGGATAGATGTTTGTCACTCTTTCACGCAAAAACTACATAGCAAATCTTAATGAAACTATTGTAATATATCTTATACTCGTACATCAGAATAACATAACATATATATTATATAGGATTTAATTTATAAAGAGGGAAAGGCGGAGCTGCGGACAGCAGCTAGATCAAAGATATTACTAATTCAAGAATAAGAGTCTTACAAGTTTGGAGGTATGCGGAACAGAGAGTAAAGTCCCGCATACCTCCACCGAAAAGGGGAGGATTCTCCGAACCAGACGATAGATAGATGAGACGATAGATGGCGCTGCGGTTCTTTTTGTTGCCGTACAAATTTCGTTTCTTAGTTTTTCATGTGGCGGCATTGATGCCGCTACACAAGTATACGACCAGACAGCCGAATTAAAAGACTTAGAGCTCTATCGATAAACTGAGATAACTGGTCCTCTGATCCGAACTATCGGTTTAGACTATTCTAAAGCAAATAGCGTGAGCCCAGCCTAAAACATAATGATAGAAATCTTTGACATTTCACAGTCGTGATGTTGAACAATTCTACAAATGCCACTATTTGTTTATTTTGATCAATAAATCTTGATCATGCAAAACGCGGTCATGCACAAGAATTTGATGCGTAAGTATCTGCTGGCGTTTCTATTTCATTATTGAATGTATTATGTAAGTAGGATAGTTCTGGGTGGTCTAGGCTACTAGTTAGTTGACTCCTACAGCTTACATTCTATAAATCAACTGGAGTTATAGTATCTTAGCTAATATCGGAGCATTGTTACATAGTTTAGCAAAAGGTACCCATAAGGTTATGTTAAATCTAGTAGCATTCTATAAGATTTAGTTACCAGAGTAGCAATTCCTGCATTTTTAGGAAAGTTCGTATTCGCATTGCAGTCTGCCAAAAATGCCTCTAATTTTGACAAGCTGACAAGTTTCTGACCTTGACTGTATTTATGACTTGAATTTCATTCTTTTTAAGTAAGAGTATTTTCCTTTCTCAGCTATCGTTTTCTGAATTTAGGAAACGGAAGACATTAAAGAAAATAAAAATGATTAAGGCGAAAGGAACCTAGCAATACCCAAGCTTGATAACGAAAGCCAAAATGAAACACCAACTGATGACTCAAACCAAAAAAATAATGAAGATGTCTTAACTGACAAAGGTTTCGTGACTGAATAAGACAGTAGACAAAGTAGAGGAAATTTAAAAAAAAAACTGACTAGACTGCTAACAGTTTTTAGTGTATTTCCTAGAATACTGAAAGCAAAAACATTAACCGCTTTTATCTACGTTTTTGACAAAGACAGATGATGTATACCGTACACTTTCTCATAAAAACTTTTAGGCTTGGTTTTGGCTGGGTTTGTCCACTTTTTGTGATCATCAGCGGGCATCGGAAGCCTTACATACACAAGTAGAAAGAACTGGGATTTTAATTGCTTTTGGACTTAAACGGTGAATGACCTTTTGATTAACACTATATCGGTTTACTGTTTTATAGAATTAGCTAAGTACTCCTCGACTTGGCATTATATTGGCCAATTTTAAACTTTGACAGTTCTTTTTCGGATCAACTTTAGGGTGACCTCTATCTTTATTGATATTATCTGCACTTCCATGAAAACAAATAGGTATCATTTCTTTTGGACCTTCGTTCAAACACAAATCATTGATTTATTTAAATAAAAACCATTGCAGGAGGCACTTTCCAACTATCAAGCAGTCGTTCAGTAAGAAAGATGAAGGTAGCTTTTCCCAAATTTACGTAGAGTTAAAATGAAAAAGAACGAGTAAGCCATAGACTTTTCTAAATCAAAATTTATATTCCAACATCTCATCGAAATCGAAAGAATTTGTTCTTGTGTGTTGTGTAAATCTATTCTTAGGCCAGGAACATACAGCTCTAATTGAAAACGGAAACAAAAGAATTGACCCTTCAAAGTCAGACGCACAAGACGAATTAATAAGCGTTCCGCTGGTCCAATTAATTGCAGAAAATAAACCATGACACGTCACCCCGGTCTCAATACATAGAGATATACCGTTGTATAAACAGCATAAAAACCGGAAGATCTTGTTCGACAAATTCGACAAGGCGACCATAACCACAGACAACCGAATTCAATCTGTGTTACTGTAGCTTGTGGAAATAGCTCAGGAATGAGAGGTAAGGAAAATGAAAGGAGAAGCCTTTTCTCAATACTTGGACACTAATTAGCTAGCAAAAAACAGTGGCTGTTAGGGGCACCATAATTTTATCGAGTGGGCTGCAGCAGACCGTAGAACTTGCTTACTTACTGAAAGTGCTGAGAGTAATTGAAACGAAATAAATACATATACTAGTATTATAAAGAGGAAAGATTTGTATTTTTGTATGTAAGGAATAAACTTAAAAACTACTTGACCGATTTCAAGAATTCTTTCAGCAATGGATAGCTACATTATCAGCGAGTAACATAGGCTATATTTTATCCCCGTACTCCCACGGGAACGGGAACTACGCGGGTGAAACCGCGTGACGTCCGCTAGTAATAAATAAATGTGGTTTCCTTTCTCAGCAGTGAGGGAACAACGAAGTAGAAGAACTGTGACTTTATTATTGAACTAGGTTTTCCCGCGGTTTCGATCCTGTAGCTTGTCCCACAGGAAACGTGCATTTATTGCAGAATACAAAGTAGCCCATATCCTGCCAGGGTTGCGGAATCTGCCAGGGTTGCAGAATTTGTTCGAAAGAGTCACCGCGGCCCTGGAACGCAAAGGGTACACGTATGGCTTTTAGTCAGTAAGAATCTGATAGTCCTTGCCGCTCCGCCCAAAGCGGGAGGAGCCATTCCATATCCTGCAAGGGTTGCGCAATCTGCCAGGGTTGCGGGATTTGTTCGAAAGAGTCACCACGGCCCTGGAACGCAAAGGGTACACGTATGGCTTTTAGTCAGTAAGAATCTGATAGTCCTTTCCACACCGCCCAAAGCGGGAGGAGCTATTCCATATCCTGCCAGGGTTGCGGAATCTGCCAGGGTTGCGTGATTTGTTCGAAAGAGTCACCGCGCCCTGGAACGCAAAGGGTACACGTATGGCTTTTAGTCAGTAAGAATCTGAGAGTCCTTTCCACACCGCCCAAAGCGGGAGGAGCCATTCACAGGGTTGCGGAATCTGCCAGTTCGAAAGAGTCATCGCGGCCCTGGAACGCAAAGGGTATTAGGAGGAACACGGATGGTTTAAGTCAGTAACAACTAACATTCCCTTCCGCTCCACCCAAAACGGAAGGAGTTATTTGATGATTTTCCATCATAAAGCCCATAACACTCGGTGATAGATAGCTTTCAATCAGTGAAAGAATTTTTTAAATCGGATCAGCACTTCCAGAGCATACAAACAATTTTACAAGTTAATAATATTAGTTGAAGATTTTTATTGCCATCATCAGAGTTTTCAACTTTTACTCATCTTTCAACAGTTTTAGAAATTGAAGCTTGATTAAATAAATAGGCATTTTTATGGGTTATAGTTTCTGAATTTGTATGATATTGGAGTCCAGTTATTTGGAATTTATTATGGGAGTGTGAGTTTTCTCTAGGCCTGGTGGCCTCGTATATTAGTTTTTAATTATAATAGCGTATTTATGATAATGTTTTCGCCTACAGTTGCTGTGATTAGGTGAAACTGTTTATATTTCAAAGCGATATGATCGGTTGCTAATGGCAGCTTCATTCTGAAGTTTATTGCTCTTGAGAGGATGAATTTATGTTGTTATCAATTAGAGTAGGTACCTCTTTAGGTAAGTACATCAATTTCGTTGGCCTATCTCAAAAGTGCAGTATTGACGGAACACCTCTTGGTGATGAACAACAAGATCATTTTTTAAATGAAACTAAGCGCGTTTGCGAACTCTTATAATTCAATTCGTATTTTCATTCATTATATTTTTTGATATCCTACTTCCCACTAATGGATGGATGTTTGTTACTCTTTCACGCAAAAACTACTGAATTGATTTTGATGAAATTTGGCACAGAGGTAGATTATAGTCTGGAATAACACATAGGATACTTTCATCCCGGGAATATGTTCCCTTGCGATAATTTTCGACATTAACGCGGGCGGAGCCGCGGGCGACAGCTATTTATTTATATATCAATTCAAACACACAAATATGTAGGTAATGTCAGCATCACGAACACGAGTAATTGCACAAAAGCATTAACGGTACTCCAAAAGAAGAGACAACTCATTTCCTGCAGTGTCAGCGTGCTAAAGCAGATTAGAGGCCCAATCAATATCCCAAAACATACATATATAACAACAAACAGTGACTGTTGATACCCACTTCTTTCAGACTCACCTCTTCCAGCCGGAGCGGCTCCTCCAGCCCGGCAGCTATCCGCTCCCGTTTCTCCCTCTCTTTCCTTTCCTTCTTCTCTCGTTTCCGTCTCTCTTTCTCCCCGTCCCGCTCCTCACCGCCCCCCACATCTCCGCCAGTCAACACCGCGGTCTTTTTCATGAAGTTGAACATGGCGGTTTGGCTCTGGAATGAAAAAAAACACTTTTTTAGTTTGTGTTAATTTTTTGGAACGTTATTATGCTGAATAGAAATTAGACTCAATCAGATCATATTTAGGGCTCAGGGGGCGTTCAAGTATTACGTAACGCAATTTGGGGGGAGGGGGGGTCTTGTAAAACGTTACGATGCGTAACAGGGGCGGGAGGGGTGTTCGAATAACGCGTTATGTAACATTGTTTTTTTTATTTAACGCTAGCTCACTAAAAATATTTTCGAGGTACAGTCACTAAACAGTAGTCATTTTGCCAAACAAAAATAAACATCAATATTTTTCTTGAAATGACATTTATCAATTAAAAAATTTGGTACTTTTAACATGAGAGTAGTATACATAATTGTGACTTTTAGGTAAAAATTGTCACTTGGATGATACGTAACGTTTCGGGAGGGGGGAACAGATAAACGTTACGGCGCGTTACATGGGGAGAGGGAGTGTCAAGAATCTTCAAAATTGCGTTACGTAATACTTGAACGCTCCCTCAGCGCAAAAAATAACTTGCATCAAGGTCAAGTATATGGTCTAAAACCACTAAAGTTCATAGTTTGTATCATTATAGCTATTATCTTCTTCCCGGCAAAAGGACCAGTGCCCTAATTGTGCAACAATCGTAACGGGAGTAGTTATCTATCATTTGGGCACTTCCTTAAAGTTCGTTGCACTTGCGTATTTTACTTTTTTTATTCTATAGGTATGGGAATAAATAAAAAACGTTGTGTTACAATTATTATGCTTGGAAACATGCTGGTCCTGCTCCATAGGACAATCAAGGGTGAAGGTCAAACTGGTTGATTAATGTATTAACTTTATAGATATACTGTTTCTTTTTTTGTGTTTTTATTTTTCTGTTGACTCACACACTGTTGTTTAATTAATGGTTCCAATGTTTGTAAATATGTGAGTACAATTTACCTAAATTTCTTTAGGAAATTAATAAGTTTACCTCTGCTGGTGATACTTTGTTCTTTAAGTATCATACTCTGGGTGCATCGTCCTCACATAATATTAAGTTTATTTAATTTTTGTATACCAAATTTTGTAAAATCATTATTTGAAAAGAGTAACTATGGAGTTTCTTGTCCGTTCTTCTCCATAAGAATCTACCTTTCCGAATGGACAGTAGAGTCACTTTATTAATGTAACATTATTATTTTACTGAACTGTAAAAGATGACGTTCAAAAGTGCCGTTTAATGGCCTAATTGAAATAAACGTTTTGACTTTGACTTTATTAATTGGTAGGATTTATTGCTAATATATATCTAATGTTACGTTCAAACTAGCTTTCACTATTCTTCTCTTAAAATGGCATGGTTTTTCTCATGATAACACTTTAAAATTCATGTTGCAGTAATGAAATAGCATAGTGAACCGATACCAAAAACAGGTATAGAAAAAAATTAGAAGGTGATAAATCTTTTCTAATTTCCAACGATTAGAATTGTAGCGAATCAATTAATAGCATTAATGACTTTGATAAAAAAAAATGCGATAGTCACGTAGATTAGCGCATGCACTATTGACTTAGTCATGCTGGATACAAATACATTAGTTATCTCTGAAAATAGCTAATTTTTACTGAAGTCTTGAAGATAATAGTGAATAGGGAATATGCATGAAAAAAATATTTAGTATCCAGACAGTTTATCTCGAAATATACAAAAATATAATACTAACAGTGAAAATAGAATCGAAATTGAACGAAAAACAAACGAGATAAAACTATTTTAAACAAATATATCTGTCCCTCTCGCGAAAACGCTGTTTTCTATGGCAGCTGTATAGGCGTCATAGTATTTGACGTCAGTTTTGGTATCGGACTTCTCTTTCTAATTGTCAACTTTGAAGCTTAATAACTCCAACACTGATGAAGGTATTTTAAAAATTCTTTCGTAATTATTTACTAGAGACAATAAGTATTTTATTTTGTAAATAAAAAAATGCATGCATATTCCCTATTGCTCACTTCTAGGCAAACGTGCTCCATCATCGACATCATCGCTTTCCACTAGGTGAAATTGTGGTCAAACGGGCTATCAATAATTAAAAAAAAAATAACTGCCTATTAGCTTTTATTATACTATTGTTGGAACACAGACATACTCTGGGAGAGAGTTGGCCAAGGCGTTAAAACCATTTGGCACTACTTAACAATTATTACAGCATTTCACAGAAGATGCACTCATCAACTATAAGAGAAAAGTTGAATTAAACCAAACTGTCCAAACCGTCTGTGTTTCCTGATAAACCTGATCCAGGGGGGGTTAATCTCTAAACTCGAAGTCGGTAGTTTCGGGCTTAGCTGCGGGCGTATTCTACTCCGTATCACCTAGGGACTTACGATTAGTTCCGAACCCGAACTAGGATTGAATGACAACTTGTCATTAATTCTTAGTAGTTAGGTGATTCAGAATAGATAATTCTAGAATACGCCTGCAACTAAGCCCGAAACTACGGACTTCGGGCTTAGAGAGTAGCCCCCCTGAAGCTGGCGGACTTTAAGTCAAGAGTGAACCGGTTACTTCTAGGCAAGCGTTGGCCACATCATTGCTTTCCATCAGGTGATAATGGTCAAACGCGAGCCTATCAATTTTAATCAGCATAAGAGATGGGGCCCGCTAGGGCTAGAGCATGCCAGGGTTGCGGAATTTGTTCGAAAGAATTACCGCGGCCCTGGAACGCAAAGGGCTTTAGAAGGAACACGGATGGGTTTTAGTCAGTAAGAGTCTGACACGCCCTTCCGCTCCACCCAGAGCGGAAGAAGTCATTTGATGATTACCCAACCTTAAAAAGAAGTTTAAAAAAATACTTTTATACCGTAGGAGCAAAATTTCACCTCACAGAAGAGCAAGACCCAAAAGGACCAATAAAGCACACACGCCATACACTTACACCTATACCACAGCACTTTGTTTAACAGAACTGTCGAGGCCATACAACAATACATCATACAGCTCGCAGGCCCAAGAGTAGATTCGCGACAGAGACCTAGCTCCAAACAATAGTGTTTAACACGGGTATAGTATAAGGATGTTGCCTGGGTTAAAAAAATATAATTCTATTTGGTCCGTCAGTTAGATTATCGAATAAAAAAATATTGGATAAGTATTTTTTATTTTATCAATCAAATAAAAAAATAAGAAGATAAAACGCATCATAGGAGTGGGTGCTTGCAGTGCAGTGACGTCACACGAGTTTTCATCGCACTGAATCGTCTTCATTTTTTGTTTACGAGACATAAGAAAAAATACGTATCCAATATTTTTGGAAATCTATCTGACGGACTTATTACGTTTTTAGTCAAATACCCTATTAGATCGGCAGTTGGAGCGAAGTTCTTTGCGAAGTGGCTGGAAGCAAATGGATTGAGAGTTGCCGAAGAACGATGGAAATGGTATGACATTGGGGAGTTCAAATGTTGCCACAGCCTGATGATGATAAAAAATGATGGGTATGTGAGTGACGTTGTCGAGTTTGTCTATTGGCTAAGTCATACTTGCAACTCGGAACGCAGTATATGCACACATATTTAAGGGTTTTTAGCACATTTATGGTAATAACTGTTTCTCGCAACTTCTTTCTCATCGCCTATTCCATAGAAACCTTCAATATTTTCGGGATAGTAGCATAGGGCACTAACCAACATTGTGGATTTCTATCAATAAAAAAAATCGTAATTGGGTTAGCACTTCCAAAGAATGCATCCTTCAAACCTTTTTATAATAACCGTTTGAATCAAACATTCAATTAGAATGATGGTTGCAGCACTGACACTTGAGAATAGACCCCACATTAAGATAGAAATTAAGATGAAAGGCCGACTGGTAGAGAATGCCTTAATGTATTAACGGCCGGTTTCAATAACGTACCTACTAAAGGTAGGTAAGCCAGTACCAGCTGAAAAATTAGTCATATTTGCCTTTCTAAAAATTACGTTTCAGCTACTGTTGTTAGCTAATTTGACAGTTGGTTAAAGGTAGATACGTTATTGAAACCGGCCGTAAGTCCGCTCATGTACCACTGTTCACACACACACAACCAAACACACACACTACGGCAGCGTCTCACGGCGCGGGGGCCGGGAGCGCAGCAGCGGTTTGGCATTGCATCGTTCGACACGACCGCGCTCGGACATACCTTTTGATACTTAGGTTGCTAAAGATACTAATAAACCAGTTTAAATACAGTCCGCTTGCTTTACTTTGACCTGGGCCTAAACAACCACTATTGTACATAAAGTTTAAATAAATGAAGCTTGCACTCGGACGCATATCTACTCCATGCCTCAGCCCCACATCTTGTCCCTTTGATTTAGTTATAGTGCGCTGGATATCCGAGCACATAATCTTTGACTGCGCAGCAGCCGACCCATAAAATTGATTGACGCAAGTGCAGTCGCATTTATTTACAGCTCGAATGTGTTCATACTATGTTGCGCTTTTGAAGATGGTAAAGGTTAAGGTGAGTAAGCGATACTTTTAGATGTGTGATGTGTGGAGAGATTTCAAGAGGAAATACATTATTTGGAAATAGAGTCTCAAGATTCAACTAACGATGAATGCTTTTTGGTCCAATCATAAAGGACAGCCGAAAGAACGTCTAATCTTCAAGACTAAAGACATAAAATATTTATTTATAAGTAACATGTAGGTTATAAATTCTTATGGATGCGACAAGGGAAATCCGATCCCTTTTGAGACAACCACAAGAGACATACTATACTCAAGATGATTTGAATCAACATTATATGATCAACGGACATCAGAGACGATTGAGAAAAGAAGGAATTAAAGTCATGAGTACCAAATACTACCTGAAGATTAAATATGTGGCCATAAACAGCTATACAGCAGTAATTGTGTCACAATCGCACAAATGTGCAAAAAAAAAGGTAGTAAACTGGATGAGGATGGTAAGGTGAATTGGTACAAGAAAAGAGGGGCCTATGCTCAACAGTGGGCCAAGTCGGGATGTGGATGATAATGATAGTCTTGCCCTGCTGCGGGAAAATCCAAGCACATCATAATTTCTAGCACGTAGATAGCCTTAAGATCTCTAATGATATGGCAGTTAATTTGTAGCCAACACGATATAGAGATTACCCTAGGACACGCGTAGTTAGGAATTATAAGAACTAAGAAAGTGGAGAAAATCCCTATCAAATGTAGCTAAGTCACTAGGACTTATTTGGTATTCTCTTAGCACTTTGATACGCGGTCTGCCTCGTGGGTCTTATCATTATTGTAGTTGCAAGCGCCACTGCTGGTCTTCAATACCGGAGTCAGACAAATTATAATTAAGAATTTCTCAGTAGCTGTAGTGTTGTTTTTATGGTGTCGGACGTTAAAGAATAGCACCTCTCCATCACTTCCCGTGGGTGTCGTAAGAGACGATTAAGGGACTCACCAGAGAATGGGCAGCGGTATAGCCGTTGCAACGAGCATTCTCTGTTCATTGCAACAGCTACACTGCGATCGCCAACCCGCCTGACAAGCGTGGCGATTATGGAACCCCCCTCCTCTTGGGCTCCCCCAAGAAGGGG
>NDFZ01005366.1:70702-134959 GCA_002192655.3 Mamestra configurata | reverse complement strand
AGGGGGGGGGGGGGTTCCATGATGTCATATGATGATGATGAGCCCAAAGGTAGAATTTTTGCCGGGTTGAAGACAAAACGCTCACCCCTTATTACCTACTAATAGGTTTACTATACACCTCCATAAAACTGGATATTCATTTGAGGAATACAAGCATGATGTTATTTAACTTTTTGAACGCCATTGTCACGACAAGCAAGCGCGTGCCCAGTACATCAAACGTCACAAATATTTGACAAAAAGTACGGCGAATTTGTGGCTTGACGTCGGGAGCACGCCGATGCATTTATGCCCTGGCGTTCAAAAGGTTAAACTAAGAAAGAATATAAAGATATCAAATAGTTTATTTGAATTTTTGTACTAACTAATCCAAATTTAATAAGAGCTCACTATCGATGTCATAGGCTACTTTTGATCCCGGTAAAATGCATGGTGTCCTCTGGGATAGGCCAAAGAAGTGATTCTACGGAAAAAAGCTGGATATTAAACTTAAATCAACGGAAAAAATTCAAATGTCGTAATGATACATTGCACTATTGGATTTTGAATTATCGGCACTAAGCTGAGCGTTGAAAATCCGAAATCCATTGTATGTCCCTTACGACACCGTGGATAAGTATGTAAGAAAAGACAAGTTGGTGCATTTTAGGGCGTTTGAACTTTGTATCATTAGACGAACCAAAACAACATTATCTTATCATTGCATGCAATTATGTCTTTAACAAATAGTTGGTTGTAAACAGGAGTAATTAGGTTCCATCCTCATTACGAGTATAACAGGTGCTGCGTTTAATATTTGTTTATGTTTTATGATTTTACGCTCAGATGTGAGTAAATTGCTGAGGAATAAAATTCATCATGGTCATATCATAGGATGAAGTTTGTTGACGGATGGATAATGTGAAGAAATTTTTGGCTAGAAAAAGTGTGAATACCGAGATGAGGACTTAATAGAGCGGTTAGTGTCACACCAGACACCAGTCCGATCCACAAGCGTACGTGGTATCCAGAAGAACTTACGAGTATTATTATAATGTGTTGGACTTAATTATAAGCTTTTTCTTCTTTGTAGATTGTGACATTACTATCATAGTAAGTTATTTTTTTTTTTAAGATGAGAAATCATCAAATGACTTCTTCCGCTCTGGGTGGAGCGGAAGGGCGTGTCCGACTCTTAGAGACTAAAACCCATCCGAGTTCCTTCTAAAGCCTTTTGCGTTCCAGGGCCGCGGTGACTCTTTCGAACAAATTCCGCAACCCTGGCAGGCTCTGGCCCTAGCGGGCCCTGGCTCAGCTCCTAATCATAGTAAGTATACAAAGCGTATTTCACTAAATTACGCTTCTAGCAACTCTGCAGTCTGTGGTAATCTCTCGAATAAAATACTTTGCTAATTATTTTCACTTACTAAACGTTAAATTAATATTAAGTCATTACAGAGTTTTCTAATTTGTACCCTATAAAAACTGTCACTAAGTGACCGTTAAATGAAATCAATAACTTTCATCGGTACAATATTGTTATCAATCAATTCTCTTTCAATAAATTATTGTTTGTTTATCCGATATCAACGACATTTACGACTTCCAATTACCATTAATTACTTGTAGGCGAATAGGTTAACTGCCCGTCTCAAGTCGTATTTATTACTGTTATTGTTGATACCTGCTATTATAAATAATAATTGCTGAGTATTTAATAGACGGGCTTTGTCCTTATATTCCTTCATTCTCTTGCTCCCCTGGTAGCAAGCTCAAGTTCTGAGGCTCTCGACCAGTGGTTCTTAAACGGTTTAAACTGTTCATTTAATTATATAAAAGAGACTGTATGTCACATTTATAAAATTAAGTAACATACTGTGGACCAAAAGTTATCTTTTATCATTAGTTTGTCAATCCCAAACATTTTTGACGTTATGACAATCGCCTTCGCCACGCTACCGCTGATAGAATGTCACTAGTCTAGAGCCTCTGGCTGGGTAATAAATATGATCATTCATCATCACCCACAGCACAACTTTGCCCACTGCTAAGCATAAGCTTTTCTTTTCTTGAGCCAATCCCCACCTGAGCCATTGTCATCGATATTCTACCCGCGATCTGTTCGCCGGATTTCGTCAGTCATTCGGACTGGCTCTAATAATGACACTGATAGAAAACGATAGAGTAAATTTGTCGGTTCCAGACTGACATCCCACCATGACGACGATCTTCAAACATGAAGGACCGACCAGAGAGAGAATGACTTGCAAAAAAAATAATGATATTATAACTTAACATCACAGTGATATCCCCCCAAGGGGTACTTAGACAAAACATTACTCCAGTTAAGTTTCTGACTCATGTTAATTAATTATGGAAAGTTTAATAACCTCAATTTTAACTCTATCAAGAACTAGGTCAACTACAGCCGTAGTTTTTACAAAGTAAACAACACAACAGAGCACAAAACAAAACACGCGAGATCCAGGTAAACGCATTACGATGGCCTGAGTGCAAGTTTATATTACGTACTCGATCAAGTTAAAGTAAAAGACAATTTGTATTGAAACTCGCCGTCTGGCAACTCACAAATTAAAATTTAATTTTGGTGCCATTTTCATGGTTATGGGATCAACTACGGAACCCTATATTGTCAGTTGAACGGATCTCACTTGGCCGATTTTTACAAGATTTTATTTAACTTGTACCGTTTGTATAATTCCACTAAAATCACAGTAAATTCAATATGGCCGCCGCTCCGAGATGGTGGGTTACATATTTTTTTCAACCCCCATAATATAGGTATCAAAACCCCCATAATAGGTATAGGGTATCAAACGAAAGGGCTAGAAGTTAAAAGCTTGTTCAAAAAAAAATTTTTTAGGAGAACTTATTTTCTATGCAAATTGTCGCACACATTTACTTACACGCAATCGAGTACGTTTAAAAACACGCACTGAGGCCAGATAGTATGTGTTACCTGACGTTACTAAAAATAACAACAATGTACAATTGTAACACGTACGGTACCGTTACTGTAGCGATGGTATCTAAATAACTGTCAAGTGTCAACGCATTCTGTAGTGTTTTATGTGTTGAGTAAGAAGAGCATACAAATCGAGTCGGCATCGGCACTGCGAGGTAGGGCGATCTCTTTCTTTGCATTGACAAGTATGACATTTTATGTACGAGAGAACTCGTAGGTATTCAGACGACGTTAGGGTTGTTAAGAAGACAACCACAGAGGCAATTCTCGTATTTTAAGAAACGTTTGCATTCGCATCACTAGCTGTCAAAACACCTCTTCTTCTGGGTAAGCTCGCTCCATCGTCGACTTTGTCTCTGGTATCTATGACCTAGACTAGAGTCCAAGAGCAAACCCATATTCGAATAAAAAAAAAATATATCTTGACAAATTTTTGAGATTGACACGATGATCGCTAAGATGATAGTGGTGCCTTACTATGACGTGCTAATGCCATCCAATTCCGATGATGTAAAAGGGATAGTGCTATTCGCTATGTATAGCTCCGTCTCTCTCTTAGAGCGGAATCATGATCGTTTTAAGACTTCATAGTACCCTGCGACTTGAACTTGAACGCTTTTTATCGAGCATTGGCCTTTACGTGAACAAGCTAGTATAATTATGGACTTCATTAATTTACTGTGGTTGCAGATAAAATAACTATGAGGTTGCATTCAGAGGACCAATTGTGTCAAAAAAAAATAAAAGGAGATATTTTCCACTTTTCAACAACAAAGCTGTCCATGCCGCTCTCAACACTGCTGCCTTGCTCATAAGATGCACACCAACATTAATTTACCTTTTGAACGCCAGAGTATAAACGCATTGGCGTGCCCCCGAAGCCAAGCCACAAATTCGCCGTAGGTACCCACTGTCACATATTTCTGACGTTTGGCGTACAGGGCACGTGCTTGCTTGTCATGTATACGTAACAATGGCATTCAAAAGGTTAAAATACTTATCGTAGAAGGTAGCATTACTATTGACAACAATTGGCTATTGCAACTCACGTGTTTTTGACCCATCCTTGTATACTTGTATCCGAATGTAATCACTGTTAACATTTAATTATTTATTTCATAAAAGCACAACACGACCGTATGTATACAGAATTTAAATCCGAACTAATGACAAAATGCAAACACACTAAGGGAAAATGTATAACTACCGTTGTATTACAAAAATAGCTAATGAGGTGAACGCCGGTCCCTAAATAGTGCTGTTACTCGTAATCGACTGTATAAATATTTATTTTTAAACATCTGAAAATCGATTGAGGAAAAGAGCTACCTCGAGAACGATATTAGGAAAACGAGGAACCGACGACTGCCTATGAAATTCTTAACACCTGACGGATTAATTATAAATCTGATGAACAAGATGAATAAGTTAGTGGTACAGCCAGAAATAATAATAAAAGAAACCGATTTTGATTCCAGAATACTTGGTGAAAGAAAAATTTATCGTAGTTATATTGTTAGTTTGTATGGCACCGTTGTGGAAGAAAAAATAGATATTTATGTTATGTTATATGTTTACGAAATTACTATCAGTAAGATCCTGGCGACAAAAGGCTACTTATATTGTTGTTATTCATCAATTCGGATGTGAGTACCTAAAGCCAAATAATCTTCCTTCAGGAAGATCATTTGGCTATCCAATCACGGTTGGTAGGATCAACCACCAAAAAATAATGTAAAAGACACAGAATTCAGCAATTTATCTTTTACACAAAGTAAAAATAAGGCAGCCTGTGCAATTCTGAATGTAATCCGGGCTAAGCACCAAATCTGGATTGTGGAAATATTGATAAGTAAGAAAAAACGGCGTTTGCTTGCGACATAGTGAAAAAGAAGATTTCACATAATGGTTGTACGGTAACAGAAGTATCATCATCGTATCAGCCGGAAGACGTTCACAGCTGGACATGGCCTCCCCAAGTGTCGCCACAACAACCGGTCCTGTGCGTCTCGCATCCATTGGCTACCCGCGACCCTCACCAGGTCATCGGTCCACCTTGTGGGAGGCCTTTCAACGCTACGTCTTCCGGTACGCGGTCGCCGCTCTAGAACTTTTCGGCCCCATCGACCATCGACTGTTCTGCGAGCAATATGCCCTGCCCACTGCTACTTCAGTTTGGCGATCCTTCGGGCAATTGTATACTTTTGTTTACCGACATAGTAAATAAAGGTATACAACAGTAAAATTAACGCGTATAAAAGAAGTGTGTATTGTATCGCCAGCACAGCCCTATGCCAAACGCATCTCATATGCTTATTTTGACATCACGTGCATCTGAGGGCTCATACACACTCATACCTTGACAGTACACAGGATATTGGCAATCGTTCAAATTAAATGTCCAGCTTTCGACTGCATTGGAATGACGCATCAACGAAATTCTTATTGTTTTATCATTTTGGTAAGTCAAGTCCTTAGCGTATTCAATGGTTAGTTGGCAATACTGGTGGATCAGTGTCAGATTCTCTGGCTTCTAACATACCGCAATAACGTTCAAAGATTTACAAAATAATATAACGTGATTTCCGAGGCAAGGAGTTTCGGAATGTAATAATGGTTACCCATCCACGGACCGACCTCGGAAGGGTTAAACTTGCTCCAACTACAGAGATGAATCCAACTCCGATCGACTTTAGCCACGATCCTTTTCACTATCTATTTTCCACTGCTGGGATGAAGTTAGAGATGCATCAAATTTAAAATTTTACGCCAGCAGACGATAGATCGGGGACTCTATCGTCTACGCTGCAAGGTCCCTGGAGTTGCAGTGATATCGCTGAAGGAGGAGGGAGCCCGGAGGCGGGTAAAGAAGAGGGAGCCCAGAAGTGGGCCACCCTGGATGGGTCGCGAATGTCATGCGTAGCAGTTCTCGCGGCCCACCCATCAAGGCGAAAGAAGGTGCACAGGCGAAGTTTCTAGTGGGTGCAAGCCCCACATAACCACATCGTCTCCCCGGACGGCGCGGCGGCGTGTGGCATGCGTAGGCATTTTCTTCGCTCAAAAAAAAAGGACTACACGTCCGATGATGTTTAAGTGGACATCCTAGGAGTCAGAATCAATGTGTCGTTTAAAAACACCCTTCAGAATTTCAACAACGTCCCATTCTTGTTTTGCCTCTTCTAAAAAGAGCAATATTTACTTTGAACCTTGCTAAACATCGGTCTTTGTTTGTAAGAGCTGCGTGCTCTCTAACAATAGCCGAATGAAGACGAAATATTTCGATCTGTGTGTATGTTCTCGTTCCGTATAGTTCTAGTGGTGTTACTGAATTACTGATACAGTGAAGACTCGATTAATCGGACTTACTGATATGGTGAGTCATTCAGATACCAGGGTTGCGGAATTTGGTCGAAAGAGTCACCGCGGCCCTGGAACGCAAAGGGCTTTAGAAGGAACACGGATTGGTTTTAGTCAGTTAAGAGTCTGAAACGCCCTTCCGTTCCACCCAGAGCGAAAGAAGTCATTTGATGATTTACCACCCAAAAAAAAGTCCGGATAATTGAATGTATGAAGAAAAGCGCTGTTTGTATTACATCATTACATGCTAAGACTACAGTCATAATTTTTTTTATCCGTATTAACTTGCTCATATTTTTGTTACTTACTTTATTTATTTTTAATTCTAGAGTAATTTTAACACATATATGACTATGTCATGATGAGGAGCAACCAAATTTGACAATATCAACGATCACACCCTTTAATACAGAACCCTAAAAATGACAGGAACAAACGCGAGATGACGACTGCATCACATCATCAATGCAATCCTACATACCAATAGTATCTCATTTATTAACTCATCGCAACGAATAAAATAAATTTAAATTAATGATTCCTTGTAACATACCATACCTAATGTTCGTGGAAGTAAGTAACATAGAGTTGATGAATACCTCCTGTTAAATCCCGGAATCATAAACATGACGATTGTATCCCGGGATTTAAGAAATTAAAAATTACTTTTTATTACACGAACATTAGGTAAATATAGTCTATTCCGATCTCTGAACATGACATAAAACAAAAAAATCCAGACAACTGGTCTTTTGAATTAGATAATAAACCAGTAAAGTAACGTTATATCAATGATAAGATCCGTATAATAACGGGTCGATATGAGTCATAGGGCAAGCTAGCAAGGTTATATGAAAATACTTTAGATTGTGCTCAAACGGGAAATGTCTAGTCTTGACAAAAACTATCGTCATTGTTTTCATTGGATTCACTTTCAAGGTCTTTGCTAGATGTTAATACAGTGTATGACCTAACCGAGACCTAGAAGTATCTTATTAAGCTGCGCTAAATGCGCTAATCCCAAGCACCCTGCATGTTTGGCTTTTGAATTGACAGTGTTTTTTACCTTTGGGTGTTTCTGCCAGATTCACACTTTTAAAATATGAATTTCATTTCATCATCATCTTCCTGCCCTTATCCCACGTTACTTGGGGTCGGCGCAACACGTTTTTTTCTTCTATTCTGTCCTGTCAGTCGTCACGCTATCACTTACTCCCCTTTCTTTCATATCACTTCTAACACAATCCATCCATCTTTTCTATGGCCTACCTCTCCCTATCCATCCATCCACATTTATAGTCATAACTCTTTTAGTTACGTGGATTTCATCTCTCCTCTTCACAAAATATGAATTTATTTAGAAGCAATTCCAAACCCTGTTTTGAGAGCGCTTACTCCTCACGGTGTTTCATACAAACTTTCAAGTCTTTATTCTTGGAAATGAATTAAGTGATTTTAATTAAACTTGGTATGCATACGCTAGATATCTAATTCTAAATGGTTAGTTGAGAACATTTTCGATAAAGAGTTCAGTGCGAAAGATAGAGTGAATTTTCTCTTTCTATAGAAAACATTGAATCACTATCTCTCTCCCTCTTAACTGTTTTTCGAAATTTTTCTCAACTAACTATTTAGACCTGGATATCTAGAGTATGCATACCAAGTTTCATTATAATCAGTTCATTCATTTCCAAGAATAAGGACTTGAAAGTTTGTATGAAACACCGTGAGGAGGAACGCTCTTAACGAATGGTTTTGAAGTTGACTACGATCACCGTGCTCCTGATCAACCAGCATACTTAAAACTTTATCGGAAACAACAACTACTTCAGACTCAATTTTTGTATCAGAGATTATCAATCAACACTACTAAAGACCCTGGAATCCCCTCGATCCAAATCAAGAATTGCAACCATTCCTTACCAACCAAGAGAAAGGACATGACATATCCTCCGTGCGTGGATTATACAACAAGCATTACTAGCATCATATTACGGATACAACAACTAATTCAGACTCAGTTGTTGTATCCAGAGATTATCAATCAACACTACCAAAGACTCTCGAATCCCCTCGATCCAAATCAAGAATTCCAAGCATTCCTTACCAACCAAGAGAAAGGACATGACATATCCGCCGTGCGTGGATTATACAACAAACATTACTAGCATCATATTACGGTCAGTGGGCGTTGACCCCGTTGGTCCAGAGTGGCCGAGTGCCAGACTAGGAGACGCCTCGGGATACGGCTGATTATGATGCGTACACTTTTATATTTGAATCAATTGGGAGTACTTGAAGACATGATGGTGTTGTGATGGGGGATCAAAGCTGTTGAAGTTAGTTAGCTGTTGAACTGTTACAAGTACGAGCTAGGGAAAAGAAAGTTTTCAATTTTTGAAGTGAAAACTTTTTTAGCGGCGTTGTGCACTTATTGGGATGGGTAAAAAATGATAAACTCACGTCAGAACACGTGACCTGATCGAAAATTCGTAAGACTGAGGGAAGTTTTTAATATAATATATAAATTATCATGTTTGTGTACGGTAGCGCAATAAATGAATATTGTATTTTACCACATAAATGATAGTACTATTATACTGAGTTGTTTTTTTTTTATATATTTGCATATAAAACCAGAGTGTGAGAGAGACCGAGTGCCAGACTAGGAGACGTCTCGGGATACGGCTAATTTTGATGCGTCCACTTTTATGTTTAATCAATTGGTGCAAGTACTTGGAGATATGTAGGAGTAGTTGATGGTATGTTGATGGGAGATCAAAATGATTGAGGAGAGTTAACTGTTGAACCGTTGCTTATTGTTTAAGGTAATGTAAGTTTTTAGCGATTTTATTTGTTCGAAAATGCAGACCCTGAGTGCCCCGACAGGGGGCAACATTATTGAGGAGAATTTGCCGCTTGACTGTTACTAATGCACTGATCTGATCACGAAATTGATTTCTCTGAATGAAAAGTGCACTGTTTCTGGTCAAAGCAAAGTCGCGGAAAAAAGCATATGGATTACATTTTTTACATGTAAGACATCGAGCCAAGACAATGCTATGTTAAATGCGAAAGTCTGTTTCAAAACACCAATAAATGTAGCTGCAAGAACGCAAAGCACAGCTATCAATGGCAGTTTATTATCAAATGCAATCACTAACCACAGTACTAGACAAACAGTAGCAATGCGGCCATTAAGATAGCAACGTAATAGAAACCTAATAAAAGCCGTAATGTTCCGGTCAATGAACAAAGACCCGATTGGGACAGGATTGAATGACAACTCGTGCGCCACTAAGGACCAAAGAGACACATTATGCGTCGTCACTTTTTATCAGACCAATTGACTTGCTATTTATAACGGTAACACGATAGCCGTGTTATGAATTTATTTATAACCAGACGTGAAAACAGCTGTTCTCTACCTACTGTACTGAATTTGTAATTATGGAGCCATTCCACTTGTTACCTCAGAAGACTACTCGAATTCGGATACCCTTGCTGAAGCATTATGACACTGGAACACGGGCTAACGACTAAAAGTGGTTTGAATGAAGTCTAGTAGCTGAAACTGTACTACAAGTAGATTGTCTGAAGCTGGCCTTTAAAACTCTGAACTTTAAAACTAGTACTCGACCCAGTTAAATTACACTTGGTCGTTTGCCCGAATTCGGGAGAACGACCGACGACGAATCGCAAATTTACTGTCCAATTGGATTTGTATGGACCCTTTAGGACGACGGTAACACAGGCATTATTTTACAGACAGTGAACAACTTACTAGACAAAGATTTGATATGGTCAAGATTCAATGGTTGCATTGGCCCATGCATTGTAAAGTAAATGACAACAAAATAAAGAACTATAATAGAACAAAAGTACCCCATGTATGGTCAATGGGCAATGACCCGTATCGTTTTCAACTCAATGAGGCATCGAAGGAGAAAAGGGTCTGATTCTGATTATTATGCGTCAACGGTTTAATAAAAGCTACTAGACTGGAATACTGAACGGTCAGACATTGATAAAATATAGCTGCATCTATTAAATCTATCACAATCGGTTTTAGTACCAGTACTTAGTATTAAATGTGAAAGTAACTTCTCTGGAGTGGTTCTAGAGTGGCGACCTGTACCAGAAGACGCAGCGTTGGAAGGCCTCGCACATGGTGGACCGATGTCCTGGTGAGGGTCGCGGGTAGCCGATGGATGCAAGACGCACAGGACCAGTTGTTGTGGCGTCACTTGGGGGAGGCCTATGTCCAGCAGTCTTTCGGCTATGACGATGATGATTAGAGTAACTCTAGCTGTCAGTTTATTCCGCCTTACCGTCTTAACGGCAAAACGGAATCAAATGAAGCTTGGCACTTGGAAGACCATGTCCTGGAATAAGATATAGGAATTATATCCCGGGAGTATGTTCCCTTAAGATAATTATCGACTTTCAAGCGGACGAAGCCGTTGGCAGAAGCTAGTATCTGTATAAGACAAGAACAGCTAAGCTGAGTAAGGAACCTTTAAAATTCAAATTCAAAAAAAGAATCGTCGAACAACGGCAATGATTTAGAATTCCAGTGCAAGGTGACTCAAACTAAATAACTTACAGTTACGTGAATGGAAGACCAATACTACGTGAAAGAATTTAGGTTACACGTAAAATTCTCGAAGACTGACTAACACGCTTGTCTAATTTAAACTTGAACAGTTTGCAAAAGGAGCACCTTTTAAACGAAACTTAGGAAATATGTTAATAACAATAACGCTGTGTGGGGGGAAGCTCCTGGCTTAATAATAACGGTTTTAATGGAAGCCAGTCCCAACTTGGTTAGGAACAGGCTAGACGAGAGTTAGATAGAGGATACCCTTCGATCACAAAAAAAATATTAGTGTGAAGAGACGACACGATTGGCGTAGTGGTTGAGCGACTGACTGCTGCGCTGCGTTACGCGGGTTCGATGTATGGCCTACAAATATTTGTTCCGGGTCTGGCTGTTTGTGTTTGTGAATATGTATGTTTGTAAACGCACCCACGATACAGGAGTAATTCCCAGTGAGTTCTATTTTAAAAGAAAAAAAAAACACTACTGCATTCTCCCGACAGGTGTCCTTTTTATTATTGACAGGCTCGCATATGGCCACAATTTCACCTGATGGAAAGCGATGACGTGGTCAACGATGGAGCACGCTTGTCTAGAAGTAAACTATAAACCTTGACTTAAAGACCTCTCGGTTGTAACTATCAGGAAACAAAGATTCCATTCCTTAGCTGTAAACACAATGAAAATAATGTAGTCATAATAATAAAATCGGCGAGCTATTTCAACTGACACTACCAAACTAAATCCAATCAAAATCAATCCATCAACTCTCGCCAAATCGATTCCATTACCACAAAACACCAATAAAGAAACAATAACACTAGAAACGGAAACTAAACAAAATCGTAAACGAGCGAGCCGATAATACGACAATTCAATTAGTTAGAGACAGTTGAAATGCGTCAGCATTTAATGGCCAACCCTAAAGGTATTAGTCGACATAAAAGGAGTTTACCTCAACTGTAAATCATAGTAATTGACATGGTTGATGAGGGTCTATAAGGAAATACCACGAAGGGAATGAAGGGGGATGAGACTGATGGTTTTAGCAAGACCACTGCTGCATAGGCTTCCCCAAACTGTCGCCGCATCGACCGGTCTTGTGCTTCTCGTATCTAGCGGAGTCCCGCGGCATTCACATGAGGTCTAGTGAAATGTGTGAATGTCAAAAAGCCTAACATGTATGGAATTGACAAGAGCTGTAACGTCACGTGGTCTATCCCAAACGTCGGTAGAAACTTTGTTTAG
This sequence comes from Mamestra configurata, assembly GCA_002192655.3. NCBI lineage: Eukaryota > Metazoa > Arthropoda > Insecta > Lepidoptera > Noctuidae > Mamestra > Mamestra configurata. The sequence goes on along the minus strand of NDFZ01005366.1, from coordinate 122,789 downwards.
AACCACGGGTCATCGGTCCATCTTGTAAGGCTCAAGGCTTACGTTGCGTGAAGCATAGATAAGTGATTGAAGAGTATCGAAGGAGGCATTAAACTTTTTGGTATTTTGGCCTATCGAGATTTGTTAAATGAAGTATGACAGACCGGAATCTGGTTAGTTGATGGTGATATTTAGAGTGTTGATATTCCAATGACCAATGGCAAACAGAATAAAAGTATGCTTCAATAGAAAAGGATCTTCAAAACTCAGAATTGCGTCATTTTTAACACAAAAACATTACACCATTGACGCTAGCATTGTGTCTTCAAGCATTTTAGTATATTCCACACACGTCGACAACCACAGAATAGCGGTAACTCACGTCACCATCGGCATAAATATATGTTGGACATACATAATAAAAAATGGTGCCAATCGGTTAAATGCTTTTACGATTTCACGTACCATGGGGAATGTGTGGGGTTACGTTTTAGATTTTATTGCTCGTTAAAGTTACATTGAATAGGCTATAAGTTTAGATGAATAGGAAATAACCAATAATGTTTGCTTTCTAAACGTTTATAAAAATATTGATTGCTTCTAATATATTTTTTCTTGGACTTGACCGTGACTTCAAATCAATTACGGGTTGATTGACCTGGTGGTGGTGACTTTTTTTTGAGCATTATGTATGGGCTGGCCTACCCTTACTGTAGCCTACTGCACGCCCATACAGGTTGGTTCCAATTGATTGATTAATTCTTCGCATGGACTTGTTACAGTGTGACGCCATAATCTAGGTGGATCAATTACTTTAAAAAGATAACTGGGACAGACTGGATGCGGAAGGTAGAGGATTCGCAGCTTGGAAGAGCCCTATGTCCAACAGTGAACTGCAATTGGCAAATTGATTGATCACAGGAATACCAGCCATTCCGAAAGATGCTCACGATGAAAGCATAAGAATTTGAATTCGATATTTAGTGTTGGTGATTAAAAGAGTGACAATAAATCTAACTCAGATTTTTTTCTGTATGTTTGTTAAATTATAACCGATTTTGATGTTCGTTTAGATCAGAGGTTCCCAACCTGTGACCTACGGACCACTGGTGGTCCGCAATAACCAAAATATGGTCCGTGTTCAAAATTTCAATCTTTCTACCTCAAAAATTTCATTGATGTAAACTGATTTTATGTTTCTATCAGAAATTTTGTGTTTTTTATGTTTTTCATTGTAAAGAGTTATGCTGTATGTTTTGAATATATATAAATTAAATAAGTTTATTTTTAAATTAACACAGCTTTTTCACGGATTTTTTTTCTTAATTTCTTGTCTCTGCTAGCAACAAATAAATCAATCTGGTCCCCGGTCAAATGAAGGTTGGGATCCACTGGTTTAGATAGATTGAACCTTGGAGGAGGACTGAGAGGTTACTTTATCCTGAGAGTACATTCCCTTGGGATAACATTCGATCTTCAAGCGGACAGAAGCGCTGGTTGAAGCTAGTCAAATATAAAAGATTCCAATCAGAATTAAAACAGTTAGTTTAATGACCATTTAGTTGAAAACACCACATTACACTTTCATAATAGGAAGACTCAAACAAAATAGTCATCCAACTCGGTAACCAAAGACAATCAAAGACGGTAACAATAAAAAAATCTCGTATCAAAGAAAGATAAGTTTTTATTGTAATCAAACGACTATAAATAGATACGAGATGAATCATTCAACTGCTCATTCAATTAGATTGAATCTTTTTATTGAGAGCAGTAATGAGCGAGCATTGTGCAAGAAAGTATGACACCAGAATGAACGTAACGTTTGGAACAAAAAAAAATTGTTTGCTTCTAAAATTGCGTATTCACGCTCACTCGGATTTGCGGGAGAATAGAACTGTGGCCTCACTTGAGTTTTTATACGTTCTCGATCACGTTAATGTGTTTTGATTTGGGTATCTTCTTATATATAAAATTCTCGTGTCACAATGTTAGTTACCATACTCCTCCGAAACGGCTTGACCGATTTTTATTATTAAGGGTTGTCCACCCCTAACATTTATTTTTTTTATTTTTTGGACAAAATTTTTATTTTTTTATAGTGTTGCATTTAAAAATACATACAACCCTAAATTTTCACCTTTCTATCACTAACTATTTTTTAATAGCGATATTAGGGCTTTAATTATTTTCTACTCTCGGCGGTCGATAATACATAAGTAATTGATTATTTATCATTCTACTACGACCACAGAAATATAAAAAAAATGTTCATTATTTCTATAACTACGACCAATAGGAGCCGAGCATTCATGAAAAATGTGACGCAGACGAAGTTGCGTGGGTCAGCTAGTAAATATTATATAAATGTTTCATATTATACTTCACTCAAAACAAAATCACTACAAACTCCCCCGCCACGTCTGTCTGTCTGAACAGTCGAAATGCGATTAACTATAAACCGGCCAAGTGCGAGTAGGACTCGCACACGAAGGGTACCGTACCATTATCGATAATTACGGCAAAAAAACACGTTTGTTGTATGGGAGCCCCCTTAATTGTTTGTTTTATTTTAATTTAATTACTTATGTTTAAAGTGTACATATAACTAAATATTCTGTGAATATTTCAAGCGTCTACCTGTTGCCGTTATCAATATCGAGCAAAAACGAGCTAAAAAATCATGTCTGTTGTATAGGAAATAATTACCTATTTTATTGTTTTTTAGTATTTGTTGTTATAGCGGCAACCGAAATACATCATCTGTGAAAATTTTAACTGTCTAACTATCACGGTTCATGAGATACAGCCTGGTGACAGACGGACATCGGAGTCTTAGTAATAGGGTCCCGTTTTACCTTATGGATACGGAACCCTAAAAACTACCGAACGTAAAACCGTATGAAAATCTCATACGGTTTTCACCAATAAGGTCATAGCACATATATCAACTCGGAAAGGGATCGTCACCGCATCGCCTTTTGCGCCGTATTGTCCCGAGGCGACGCGATTACGTTACGATTCCGATTAGTGTGCGTTGCAGTAGGGAGTTTCATACAAATAATACTGCACGGCTCGAGTTGATACGGTGGCGATCCCTTTCCGAGTTGATATGTGTGGTGACCTTTAGACGGAGTGAATCGTGAGGGACATTTAGGTGTATATTTCATTGAGGTTTTAAATAATATGACGATGATAGTTGAAGATGTCGAAAAAATCATGATGACGCGGCGCACCCAGCGTTAACCTGGGTAAATCAAATCAGAAAAATGTGGTGTGGTGTGTGTGTATATATAATAAATTATGATGCTCTGTTACAAGTTGCTAGTAGTCTTTAATACTTTCCATTTCCGACATTGTACTCAATTTTTTATTAAAACAATCATATCACATGGATGACTCAGTTTTGTCAAGACAATAGGTATATCTGTGACTTGAAAATCAAGAATGTAAACGAGTTTCACCTCTAACTCAAACTTCTTTTCTACAGGTGTGGTCCAAATGACTTAATTATCTCTACTAATATTACAAAGCTTGTTTGTATGTTTGAACGTGGAATTACCAGTCGGACTTAGATTTTTACTGTATATGATAGCCATAGTCATGAGGAAGACTATGGCTATAAGGGAATAAGAAAACACGGGATATGCGCGAACGAAATCGCGGGCAAATGCTAGTTGTTGAATATATAATGCATGTATCGGTTGGGTAGCTCGTGGCTAAATAATAACAGCCGCACGGGTCGAACTTAGAGGTTAAGCTACACTTGCCGAGGTCGGTCCGAGGATGGGTGAATCCATTAAATATCGAATTTCCTCCGCGCCTCGGAAAGCACATTCAGCCGTGGGCCCCGGCTATCATTTGAACATCTTTGACAGTCGTTCCGGATAGTCAGAAGCCAGAAAAACCGTTACATGGTGTTTGTAGACCAAGACCATCTTTCCAACAATAACATGAATAATATTGTAAATTTTAGCGAAACTTATACTGAACCTTATGCATAATTCATACTAACCCACTTTGAAAACCAGTACATCCGTTGAACGTTTTTATTGTTAAAGTCCATTTTTAGCACTGATTAAAATCACTCATCATGACTTCAAAGAAAACTGATTTACTAGAAGAACCTCCAATACGAACTTAGTACACTTATTCTAGTAAGTTTTCACTAATTTGGTTAGAGAATGGTCATAAACACTCACTGTACTTAAAAATTAAGTATTAGATAGATTATTGATAGAATATTGTACGCCAAAAATAGTTCCACTACTCTTTAACCCAAACTTATGCAACTAAAGACTTGGTCTTTTGATACGCAGACCATAAACACACATTTTCATTAAAATCAACATTCACAATTCGAACACCAAAAACGTCTGTTTATATTTTTTCATCAAATATTTTGAATTTCGAACAAGTATCGTCCACTGGCTTCTCCACTTCAAAAACCACTTTTTTCTTGGCTCTGAACAGGCACAGGACACAGAGCGACATTAATCGCGACACTGCGGAATGGCGGCGCGTGCGCAGGCCGCAACAATACCTTGGAATGCGACGCAACAGAGCCGTGTATTAATTACTGCTGTTATATCATAGTTACCGGTAAGTGAATGTAGGGTGTTCGTTGTAGGTAGGTAGGTCGGTTTGTAGGTCTGAATGAAGGAAGTTGATTTTGCTAATATGTTTTAGAATTTGAACTGATTGTTTTCATTGTATCTGTACTTCGACTTAATATTAAGTTATAGAAGCAATTAGAAAAGGGTTAGACAAAGGTGTATTTATAATACACCTTTTTTGTAATGTTAAAGTTTCATGTAATAGGGGCGTATTGCCATCGACCGGGAACAATCCAGATAATTGTCAAAGAATTCGAATAGCCGTCGTAGGTAAGCTGGTTTTGCACTTGGCTTGTAGTTTTCATTCTGAAATACTAACTAACATAAGGTTGAAGCCAAGCAAATATATTGTAACTAAAGCAAAACTAACAGCTACAACTATGGTGAAATAAATACGCATGTTATTACTTCATTAGCAGTTAAAGCAGAAACAACTTGGAACAAGTAAAACAATTACCACACACAATACCGCTTTAATTTTACACAATTTACACGCGTCGTTTATGTCACAATAAGATAAATATAAAAACTGTAGAATGTATCAACCATTACAGGTGCAGATGATTACCAGAACAGGTGCAGATGAGTCAGCTTTAGACAATATGGTTGAACTTGAAAATGAGAAAGAACAGGTTATCATAACATTGATGAGTAGGATACACGAGGTGTAGGAGGCTTTGTTGAGAGAGTTACGCCAAGAGTGTTTTGCGTTGGTTTCAAGACGGTGGTTATTATATCTTATGGAAAAACTTAAAAGTTTCAGAACATTGGAAGTGAGGGTGTTAACTTGGGATTATTAATGTATAACAGGGTAAGGCAAGACACCAACCCGCAGTAAGTAAAGAACAGCATCGAAATGTATTGAAGACTTTAAAAAAAAACAATCCGAAAGACGATAAGTATCAGCACAGAAAACAATCTGCTTACATAGACCATCTTATGATTACTGCACTGAACATATGACAGACAAAATAAACCAAGAAAATGGCATGAACATGAAAACGCCAAAGAAGTCAATACTATGTGCCTCTTTGGAACAAAGCATACATAAGCCACAGAATCCTCGGACATGCCAATAACTAACCATATGGCTAGAAAGGTTAGAATCCCGAACTAAACTTATGTAAGGTTTACTTTAAACGGACTAAGAATCTCTGCAAGGCCTTCGATAGGATAGGCTATGTTAAGTTTAAAGTCCTCAAAAGCTTGGCATTGGACATGACAGCATCAGTCGTCCACACACTTAGACGGTACAATCACACACAATTTGACATGCCAGCAACCAACCACGTGGCATAGCATAGAAAAGTTATAATCCCGAACTAAGAATCTCTGTAAGGCCTTCGATAGAATAGAATATGTAAGGTTTGAAGACCTTAAAAGCTTGATAATAGACATGACAGCTTCAGTAGTCCACATAGCAGAGCCTTTAACAGAGCCGGTAATCACTTACAATTTGAATTGCTAGAATCTCGAGCTAAGGATCTATTTATGCAAGGCCTTCGATAGAATAAACTATGTAAGGTTTAAAGATCTCAATAGCTTGGCAATAGACATGACAGCTTCAGTCGTCCACATGGCAGAGCCTTCAACACAGGCGGTACAATCACACACAATTTGATTCGCACGCACGCCAGAGTTCATCCACCTCTTTACGTTACGTAATCAGAGCCACGGTAATGCTTTTTCATCTGTTTCTCTATTCGCTTACATTTAGGGCTGCCAGTATTTGTTTGTGAGGACATGTATTTTGCAAGGTGAAGGATTTTTTAATGATGAAAATTTATTGACGTCACTTTTAGCGACAGTCGTTTCTTTCACGATCAACGACTGTCACTAAATTAATTATAATAAGGCATTTCGAAAAACCAGATATTATTATAAATATCTGAATGTTCTTTAAGAATCAACATGACAAGAAATTTCGACTTGATTTAGGATTCATTTTCACAACATCAAGTCCACTCAGAGCATTTTTAAGGCACAGGTATGAAAGTTTTAAAATAAACAAAACAAATCATCAATGAAAACTCGATTTGATTTTCAATTGGGTAATCAATCAAACCTTTTCTTGAAAAGCCAATAACAAACAACTGATGACGTCATTATACCATGAAGAAAGTAATGTTAACATTGGTAGCCCTATTAATCGCGATACATGCCAGTGTGTTGATCCACAACAGCTGAGTCAGACGAAACAAGTGTGCGTCACTAAAACAACGAATTTAATTAGCCAATTATCATAATTTCACGCTTAGCATCATGAACATGCTAGCTTACAATTAGTATTATTCAGTAGTAAGAATAAATGTATGTAGGGAGACAAAATTCTAGCTACGAAGAAATATTTCAAGTTTTTGCCGTACATGTCGTCGACTTCTGAATTTTTAGTCAGGTAAGGTTTATGAAACTTCTGTTTTAACTCAGATGGTTCTAGTGTGTAAACAAGATTCTATATATGCGCTACTTTGCTATCGTAGTGAACTTTATTCTTATCAACAACAATTGTTATTTGATCAGGAACAGTCTTTCCCAGTTCTTGGCTGGTTATAGACTTTTTTTTAAAGTCATTGCTGACATTCTTTGGCACTTTCTGCGAGCAATGAGTCATCTTTAGGTACAAGCCAAGCCATTTCGCGTCAGGTCCTTTTAGTAATACTTACAAACACACCATAGTATCATCATGCTTATGCCATATCCCAATTTATTTGTAGTCGTTGCAGCATGATTGTCTCCTCCTTCTATACATCTCTTTTCGCTGTCATCTCTTCAGACACCTTCTTTTCTAGATATATCATCTTTCAGACAACCAAAACATCGTTTCTTCTGTCACCCCAAACCATAAAGTTTTTTTTTTAATAATCAGGGCTCCTGACAACCCTTACGCATCATACGCTACGGGATGAGGAGAATAACAACGTAAGCGGACCAAACGCACACAAATAACTTGATAGTAAAACAAACAGTTTAGTAGTTGTAAACTTTTATATCTTCATTGGTTTGTGTATCATTTGAGGATATAACATGTGTACGATTGTGGAGACTGCATTCCAATGATGTGGGCGGATATCGCAGTGGGTTAGTGATGCTTTTTACGGAAAACAATTCATGGCTTTTTTCTGACAACCACAGGCTGCAGTAACTATCTGACTTAAGATCCTCTTGGGAAAATGACAATGATAACGACTGTCGAAAAGACAGAAATGTATGGGATTGACATGCGATACCGAAATATCACGTGGTCAACCCAAAACCTTTTAACACTTCGAGAATTGCTATCGTCGATAAAATATCTCTATTTCAAGAATTACCCTAGGTAGGCCGTTGGTTTATTTGCCATTCAATAGCTAACATAGAGAAAGACAACAAAGATCATAATGAACACTTTTTGGGATAAATAGTGCTAAGAGGTCAGAAAAGTTAAGTCATCTTTATCTTTTGTGGAGTATCTTTTAACAAAGGTAGAACCAAACAAAGAAGATATTTTTCTTCAAACAAATCAACAACATCGAAACGCAACCATTACAAAATCCAAAGAAACACTACCAATTTTTCCGACATTTCTCTCACGGGTTGAACGACGCAATAGTCGACAACCAAGTAGGTTCCCATCTACTACAGACAGACTCACCATCGACAGCCAAGTACCTATCTACTCAGTCCGACTCACCAGGAAGTATCAAACTGCCGCATGCCTTAGCGCCACTGAGCGAAAACTTAGGGCTTGAGAATTAATCAAATAGATAAGGGAATAAGTAATTAATCGTCTAAGGACGCCTTGTGAGATGCTACAATGTATTTCGTTGAAATGAATATAAATGATGCTGTTGTTAATGCATCATTGTATGGTGTCAAAGAGTGGCTTTTAGCTTGCATTGATAACATACAAGACTTACTAGTATTCTCATAGCCTAATATATTTCTTTATGAAAACCTCAATGATCAGCTAAGAAACCAAGATTGGTTCATTGCAACAAGAGAGTGATTTGTCGATATTTTCCAACAGGAACCAGTCTGAAGTTATACCTAACGAGAAGATACAGCGATAGTATGCCAACGAGCTTGAAATCTTGATATTAAAATAAAAGAAGAGGACGATGAACAGCCCAGCTGAACAATGCAAGTACGAAATTAAACTTCAGCAAGCTTGAATTTTTTAAACTGATATTATTACAACTGTTCAGCATCTGAAGTTAAACATTGAAGTTAACAATGAACACGTCAAGAGCCTCTAAACAGAGTGGCATTCAACGTATGGTATTTACATGTGCTACCGAAATGTCACGTGTTCAATCTCAAACATTTTGTACTTTTGACAATCATTATCGCTGATACAATGCAGTAATCTGAAAAACCCAAGGTGTTTTCATAAGAAAACTGTTAGAAATAACACAAACGACATATGGAGCCCGTTCGACTTGGATGCAACAAGGAAGTATCGGTGTATCGAAACGGTTGGCGCCGCTGCCGCATGCCAGCCAGTCAGGCAGGGAGGACTGATCGGTTGTGGAGTATCACGACTTTAGGTAAGAAGATACCCAGAAGATTAAGATGTTGCATTAAGATGTTTGAAAGGATGAATAAGATCTATCAGCTTATACTATTTATCCTTCCAATTCTGACAAATAACCTTTAAAGTTTTCTTAATCAGCCATCTCAAAATGCTTTCTAAAGACATCCGGTAATTTTACTTCCTAAATTGCGGTCTACCTCGACTACTTCATCGTTGATAAGTCTTCATTTCAGAACCAATTTCATTCCTGGTTCATAGTCAAATTGTAAAGCACGTCAATTTATAAGTAAGTAGGTATGTACGGGGATTGACAGAATGTTTGCCGAGATTTTTTCTGCTGATGATTTGATGTAGTTTAACCAAGAAGATATACTGCTGGCATTCTAGAAATATCATGTTAAACTTAGAACCTGTTACCCATAGATTGATATCATGCAGGTAAATAAATAGTGTAACCAAACAATTCACATAAGGAAAATTATGTACTTACTTCAATATAGAGGTCAATATTATTACTTAGTTAACTATCTCATATAATGAACATTTGTTTGTTATTAGGTTACCGGGCTAAATCAAAGATTTATCCTTGGTCATAATAATATTGGTTTGCTTCCTCATAAATAGTAATAGGTGTTTTCGAATCAAAGTTAGGCAACAGGAATTATTTGCTCGGATTTCATCAGCGTTGATACATTTATTCATCAGTTATGGACTTGTTGTCAGTATTGGCTAAATGCCATGTACCTTATGATGCCCAAAGTTTTGTTGAGTTGGTGGGTACCAGCTTTCCCAAATTCTATGTTTGCCTGATATGCTCCATCGGTACTTAAAAAAACCTGTCCAAAGTGGTTTTTTTATTTTTTTTTTTTTATTTAATATGGGTATGCTCTTGACTTCAGTCTAGGTCAAAGATAACAGAGACAAAGTCGACGATGGAGCGAGCTTACCCAGAAGAAGCCTGATCACTCTTATTTTGAAGAGATTAGGGTTGTATGCGTTCGGAAACACAGACGCAGGCAGAGAATTCCACTCCTTTGCTGTGCGCATTATCAAATGTATCAAATCAAGAACTTAACTGGTCTTGTTATCATTGACGTTCGGTCAATTTTGTACAGTCCATCTACATTGTTGATTCTACAAGCATTTGCCATAATAATTGCAAAACAAAACATGGAACCTATCAATTTCCACGTCAAATCATTCCTGAACTGTAATAATGGACCGTTTACAGCAGTGAATGAATGAATGAGAGAGTGATTACAGAAGAGTTAATAGTCTATGATCATGGGAACACTGTCGCTGTTTCTATTTGTATGGAAACAACACTACTAAGTTGTTATGAGATAGACATCGCAAGTTCTCAAGAATACAACCTGCGTTATTTACGTAATGCCAACATTGGCAACAGTGTGTGATACCAAAGTAAAAAAAAAAGTCTCCATAGTGCTAATACTATGAAGTTAGTATCAAATGAGTTGTTCATCTTAATACTTTTAGAACCAATACTATCAAGATGTCAAATGAGTTTTTATTAAGGTATCTGCTATTTATTTTGGCAAACTATAGGTAAATGGTTCATCCCTTTTCGAAAGAATCCAAACATAAAGCAATATTTTTTTCCAGCCGCAGACTAAAAAATAACATGGTCTACTGCCTAAAGGTCATTGTCCTGCACATAATGTAACAGAAGTGATCATCTTAAAGCAGATAATTTAAAAAAACTTTAATAAAAAAACCAAACAAAAACTTAATAATTCTTTAACCAAACAAGTCACTTCAACACCACATTCTTCAAAAGTCAAGGACATCAAAAACAAACATTTCTCACAGAATTTGCAGAAAAAACCGTTTTACGCATCAAACTCTCGTCAAGCTACTACTAGAGGGGCCCGTTAGGTATCTGTAGTACAAAATACATCCGATCGTCCGTCCGGCCATCCGTCTCGGTCAACGTACCCGATTGTCACGGAACGGAACACAGGAAGCATAGACAATATTTAGAGGGAGAGGGGCGAGTTTCTTTTTTTTTTGACAGTCACATTAAAGGCTGAATAAAAGCATATCATTGCCTTTTTGACTTGTCGTCAATATGCTAAATAAAGAATTTCCTTTGCCTTTTAAAAATGGATGGACATCCATTTTTAAAAGGCAAAGGAAATACAAGGACTGTATGGTATTGGTAGATGGATTCCATATGCTAAGCAACACTGTATTAGGATGGTCGTGTGATTATGTTGAATGATGTGTTTCTAATGTATTGTTGCTTCCTAGTCGACATTGTAGCTACATCGGAAGTATTGACCATAGTTGCCATGAATGGCAGTACCTCAACCTACCTATTCGGTTTAAACTTAAGTCACCTTTTTTGTGATTCTTATTTATCGGTAACCACACCCTAAAGTTTTTTCGAAGGGGCAGATAGATTGAGGGATATTCCATTTCATAAAGGGTATGAAAAGAAAACTTAAAAGTGCCTCAAAATGCCCCTTCGATAGTTAGATACCCTTGCACATACAAGCCCTGTCAGAATGAACAGTACCTCTTAAATAAATAAGCTGATATTGAATAAGCCACCCTCGCTTTTCCCAGGGGTATAGTAAAAACGTGTCTTGGCGGTGGTCTGGAGCCTGGATGCTGTCATAAATCACGTCATCCTTTGCTCAAAAGTCTATATTCCTAGTAAGTAGACATTATCATCCATAATATATAACTCTGTCTGTTTCTTCATGTCTTAACGGATTTAGATGGAACTTGACATAAAGAAATCTTGAGCAGGATTCGTTTTAACCCGGGAGTATGTTTCCTTGCGATAATTTTTGACGTTCAAGCGCAAAGCCCCTAGCAGAAGCTGGTTAGATAATATTATAGAGGTGTGCGGAACAGGGTGTAAAGTCCCGCAAACCTCCATTGAAAGGGAGGATCCTCCGACCAGACGGTTTTTGTGTCCGGTGGGCAACTGCCCGATAGTTGATATTCGGATGTTGTACATGTTCAAATCGCACGGAAAACTCTGATACCACGATACAGGATTTCGTTCAGTAGTTCGCTGCTGGCGGGATAGATGTCGCTGCGTTCCTTTTTATTGCGGTACATATTTCGCTTCGTTAGTTTTTCTTGTGTCGGCATTGATGCCGCTGCCACCAGAAAATTGCAAACGCCGTAAGAATGTAAAATATCTCGGGAAATAGTTAACTATTTTTTTTAATAAGCCACAAATATATTGGAAACTATTGAATTTGGATGGGATTAATTGTATACAAAACGATTTTTCCATAATACGAGTATATCAAGAAATTATAACCTAATAAATATTGATTACAATCTTACGGAGTCTGAAATTTTCCGGTGACATCGCTACAATATAAAGAAAGAAAGGAAAAAGAAAGAAAGAATAATATTTATTTATCACTTGTAACATGAAACACGCACGGTACATAGAAATAATAAAATAATAATAACAAATAATAATAATAATTTGGATTATATATAAAGTATTGTACATAGCTTTTATATTACCTAGATACAGCTGATTGTCTCTAATAAAACCAGGTTCATTTCATGAAATAATCAACGATGGTGTTCATAAACCATAACTTGATACACTGTAGCCACTTAAAGTACAGTTATCTATAAAAGAGTTTTATTACGCGCAACTTTAATTTACGACTCTGCCTTGTAAGTTTGCATGTTTATAATTGACTATAAAATAAACAGTTTGTTTATTTACTTACCAGTTGTAATATTTTTTTTACTGTTTTGACATTTGTTCTTCCTGGACCTTTTTCTATTATTTTAATTACTATTTTCTATTCTAAATGTCTTAAAAACTTTTATATTTAGTTCGAGTGCTGTTGAGTGAGTTTTAGTGTCATTATTTTTATAATAAATAAATAAACAAAAATAAAAAAGGCCTTTTTTTATTATTGAATAAAAAAAGGCCTTTTTTATTTTTATTTATTTATTCAGAATTGTGAAATTATTTTGTAAATGCATTGGCATTTACAAAATAATTTCACAATTCTGAATTTCAAATCACATGCTTGATTATTATTATTTTCCTTTGAAATATTACAGAAAATAAAAGAATCTTAGGTAATTCTTAAAAGTACACCAAACTTGATATAGTATAGAGGTATGCGGTACCTACAGAGAGTAAAGTCCCGCATACCTCCACTGGAAATGGAAGGATCCTCCGAACCAGACGGTTATTGTGTCTGGTGGGCAACTGCCCGATAGTTGATATTCGGACTGTTGTATAATGTTCAAATCGCACGGAGAACTTTGCTTGCGCGATGCAGGATTTCGTTGTTAGTTCTTCGTACATGGCGCTGCGGTTCTTTTTGTTGCCGTACAAATTTCGTTCCTTAGTTTTTCATGTGGCATTGATGCCGCTACAATAGTACGCTTTTACGAAATAATTCATGTACAAAGACGAGCTTTACTCAAAGTTGAGTTTTCTCCCATCAAATCCAGATCCAGTGTACAAGAACTAATAAGTAGGTACCAAAAAGTTCTTAGCATATGTTTTATTTAATAAGGAACCACCAATTACGGTTTTCTTGAATAAACACAGGTCGTAAATCCATCCAGCTATTTTCTTCAAGAACTGGACCGATTTCACTAAAGTTTTCAGTTGCTCTTAAAACATTTTCGAGGGAAGCGTTCGGGAGTATTGATCCTGCTTACACCGCCAGCCTGCCAGTAATGTTATGCAGTTTCCTTGAATAACTTTAGAGCAGTGAGTAAGTAGGTAAGCAGAAGTTAAAATATTACATTATCTTGATGTACTTAGCAAAAATAATACTTGCAAAGTTTTATTTTCGTACTTCGTACCAGACAAACCTATACACATATATTTATTAAGGTTTTGTGACGTTTGTTTATATTTTTTGTGTTCCTTAATTAATACAAAATAAAACATATTAACTTCAGCGACGGAAATAAATCAATCAATATCAATCTATACATATAAATTAATCCCTATTTCCCTCGGTCACGGCATCATGCGTGAACGGCTGGACCAATTTTGCTAATTCATGTTTTGTTGTGTTTGTTATTGACAGGAGAAGGTTCTTATGAAAGAAAATATTGAAATAAATATATCCATCCGGGCGAAGCCGGGGCGGGCCACTAGTATATAATATAAAACTCTTCCGTAACTGACTGACTTAGTAACTGACAGACAACGCACAGCCGAAACTCCTGGTCGTAAAGAGATCTAATTTGACATGTGGGTTCCCTACACTCCGTAAACTAAGAGAGGATCTTCCGAAATTCCTACGGGAACGGGAAAAAACGGGATATGTGCGTACAAAGTCGCAGGCAAAAGATAGTAAATCATTCATTCAAAGCTTTGTATTCTCTTGATATACACGTAGCAAAACAGAATACTTGGCCATTTTTGTCTCTTAAGCGTAATTCCTACTTTATTAGCATTTCGTGCCAAGCCATCAAAACATCAGTGACGGAAATAAATCATAAAAATCAAAGCTTTTCGCTCGCTTTTTTTTTCGAATGTTTGAACATTCCAAAGTCAAATGAAGGGTTGAAAATCTAAAGTGCCAATTAAATATAATTACACTATGTAACAAAAAAAACGCTTTTACGGAGCTAGTCAATTTTTTAACTTTGAAAAAAATATGGAAATTTATGTAAAGGAAATAAGCGCTTAGGTCTTTTTGAATACTGAGAGGACACTTCGATTATACTTAGTTTATTTTTATGTCACGGGTTTTTTTTTGTATTTTGGCGCCCTTGTAAGTCCCTTTCAATCATCAACAAAGTGACCGGGTGACCCAAGTCGGATATGGTCGGATACTTCCGTACTACGTCGGGTAATATTTCTCAACGCACATTGGATAGTACTGAACGCTATTTCAAGACTAGAAGGTCAATGTCTGCGGTTTACGACCACATGTATGTTAAAGAATCATTCTCGTGAATGAGGGCATAGAAGCAGCGGGAATCTGCGTAATGGTTTTTTTTTTAATCAATAAGTATTTAATGGGTACAATTGAATAAACATTTTGAGAAAGAGCAACATATTCTAAATTTAAAAGTCTATCGTCGACCACTTCATCGCTTTCCATCAAGTGAGGTTGTGATCAAACGTTAGCCTATCAATAAAATAATTTTAAAAAAGTCCAGCCAGGGCCGCCAGAAAGTGAAAAGGATTGATGGCCTAAAACTGCGGTATCAGCAAAAAATAAAAAAAACATCAAAAGATCCAGGTGCTAGATTTGGTGCTTATAAAATCTTTGCTGCATCCATATACTAATATTATAAATGCAAAAGTGTGTCT
The DNA here is from genome assembly GCA_002192655.3 of Mamestra configurata. NCBI lineage: Eukaryota > Metazoa > Arthropoda > Insecta > Lepidoptera > Noctuidae > Mamestra > Mamestra configurata. The sequence goes on along the minus strand of NDFZ01005366.1, from coordinate 107,380 downwards.
GTCTGTCTGCTACGCTTTCACGCCTAAACCGCTGAACCGATTTTGATGAAATTTGGTACACAGATAGATTAGACCTTGGAGGAGGACATAGGACATAGCCTTTTGTCGCGAGAAAAGGGCTTGAAGGGTTTGAAATAGGGGATGAAAGTTTGTATGTGAGTCCGTCATTATTGAAGCTAGAAACATGAACCTTTGTATTTAGGCACTTGATAAAAATAAATTAACATATGCTCACGCGTTTTTGAAAAATTAGTATCTTATAAAAATGGCTGCCAAAAGTAATCGCGGGCAAAAGCTATTTCCTATCAACTTCCAGCAAAGGAGTGGAACTCTGCCTGCGTCTGTGTTTCCGAACGCATACAACCCTAATCTCTTCAAAATTAGAGTGAACAGGCCTTCTGGGTAAGCTCGCTCCATCGTCGACTTTGTCTGTCATCTATGACCCAGACTAGAGTCAAGAGCACACCCATATTAAATTAAAAAAAAAAAAAAACTTTTAAAATTGTGAAAATACTTTCACGGAACTAGTGGCCGTGCCCAATGCAAGGAAAAGATATCGACCTCGCCTCGTCTTGTGTCTGAATTGAACAGTTTGCCGAATTACAGCGAGCATGAGGGGAGAAATTTACGAAATACAGGGGTGTAAATAATTCAAGTGGGTACCTACACGTCAAGAAAACCCCAAGTTAAGATTACACTGAGTCAGACTCCTTGTGTAGGGAGTTTTCTACATACGAAACCGAATCAAGAGCTTGTATAATATTAAATTAATTTTTGTATACCAAATTTTGTAAAACCATTATTTGAAAAGAGTAACTATGGAGTTACTTGTCCGTTCTTCTCCATAAGAATCTACCTTTCCGAATGGACAGTAGAGTCACTTTATTAATATAATACTATTATTTTACTGAACTGTAAATGATGACGTTCAAAAGTGCCGTTTAATGGCCTAATTGAAATAAAACGTTTATTTTTTACTTTGACTTTGACTTTGTAAAACAAAGGTGTTACAAAACTGACTAAGCTCAAGAAGTTTGCATTATAAGAAGGGCGATTTTAGAAATATGTGACGTAAAAACTATGAAAGCACTCATTACTCTGACAAAAAGATAAGTAACATTCAGTTGACAAAATTTTTTCCCATTAGCAAATAGAAGTTTGTAATCGCAAAGTGTTTTTTATGTGAAAAAACTATAAATTATCAATTTTCAGATTTTTTCCATTACTTGTGCTCTAAGAGCATGTTTCTTGCTGAACAACAAGTCTCTATAGCTTTTGATTCCCTTACGAGCGTCCAAAACATGCGCCATAAACGGAGCATAAACGGCCTTATCTTAAGATTGCGTAGGCTTTTTTTTCTAAGGATGGCGTTCCAGGGCCGCGGTGACTCTTTCGAAAAAAATCCGCAACACAGACACATCTCTTTGAGGCGCGCGCGGAACACAACTCGCCATCGACCCGGGCCTGGTTGTGACCGGACAGCGAGCCACCCAACGCTCGCCGTACTAACCGCTTTAAGGCAGCCCCGCCCGCTCGTCTGTTCGTAGGAAGATTGCGTTGACTTAGAAGTTTGATTTTTTCACTGCTCCAAAGGGTAGCAGACCTGAGCATTTGATATTAAATTCAGCTTGATTTCTCACGCATTCCTGCGAAAAAGGGTCTTGATGATGGACAGACGGACAAGAAAGTTATGCCAAAGGGTTACGTTTTTTCCGACTGAGGTAAGGAACCCTAAAAATCTGAAATCCTGCCAATCTAAACCCAAATCATCTTCGTTTCGCAACTAAAAATTAATGAAGTATCGGTCGCTTAGCTTCACGCTGTTTTCATGGCTCGAACTCAAAACGAAACTATACGTACACCCAATTTAGCAGCATGATTCACAAATGCTATAATAACTACCTACGTTAATCGCGGAAACTGTATTTAGAACGCGCTATTCAGAAAGTTCGGGCTTCATTAAACGAAAATTAGATTGTTTAGTGCGAAAATACTTTTTTGGCGAACATCGGTGTTGTTTTAATTGAGGAAATCGAGATTGAATTATAAAAAAACAATGGATGGTAAATATTCGAATTTGGACTCATACAATACAAATGATAAAATCCAATACATTTACGACGGCAGTATTTTTTTTGGTGACGTTATACGGCGTCATTAAAAACACAGTAGGCAACTAAATTCACTTTTTAAATTACGGAGACAGAATAATAATATAGAATATATGTCTTATTCCTTTGATCAAAATGGTTTATTTTTATCTTCAAAACAGATTCCATAAACAAAGACTTATTGTGAGATAGTAGCACACAACACAACGACGACGGAATTTAAAAAAATGTTTATCTGATATTATAAACATTTTTTTTGTCGACACTTCGTGGAGTCGAACGATTAAAGGAAGTCTAGCCGTTTAATATCCGGACTGCTATGGAATTCAGTGAAGCAATTTCCTTTTCAAATGAATAGATCATAAAAAGTTGTTACTCAATTTCATAGCGCTCGGATGTTCTAGAATTTTGCGTTAATTATATTCATTATTGTAGTATATCTTGCCTTTTCTCAATTTATTTGGAGTCTCTTTCTGTATTGCTTATGAGTCAACTCGTCTTTAGGCCCTTGCTGGCAATACCTATCAATCGTCTTTTACTTGGTCCAACCATCGTTTCTTTGGTCTCTTACGTGGAGCATCACCTAGACGAAAGATTGTGGCAAACAATATTTACCTAGAAAGTTTGCGGCACAAGCCTCCGACTTCCAAGTGACAAGTATCCAGAAGCGAATATCGAAATAGTAAACAAAAATCTTCCAATATTCAGACGCTTTATTTTGTAAGCTCTAAGAAATCTTACAGATAGCACCAGATGGAATAAACTCAAAGAAAAATGCAATATCGGAGACTTGGAAGAACTTTAATAACGGAGGGCATCTAGCGAGAGAGTCGACTTCATTAATAGGTCATCTTATTTTATACCACCAGATATGTAGGCTAGTACAATGAATAATAGTACTACGACCAGACATGATCAATTGATGCCAATAATAGTCTTGAAGATCATTCACGGATCAATTGTGGCGTCAAATTGTTAGGTCACGCATTTCTTGTCTTTGGCAAAGGAAAGATGAGTAATGGTCTCAATGGACACATGAATGACTAGGCTTGGCCTTTGGTCCTTAAAGTAGGCTATGTAATGCTTAAGGACGTGAATGAACTAGATTATAAAGTAGACATGTAGTAGGCGATGGAGAAAGGATTTGACGGAATCGTAGCCAAGGTAACTTGAAAGAATCTCTGTTCGTCCGAAAGATTGTTGGGCTGACAACATCGTCAATGTTGCGGCCAACACCTGAAATGTAGAACCCATGGTACATTCACCACCAACGATGGTATTCTCAGAAAAAATAAATAATGCAGTTTGGCTGGTAGCTTATTCTAGATATTGAGAAGGCTTTCGATCAAATTACTGTTCGAAAGTTTTTACATCGATGATTCGATTACGTTATCACTTCAGTTTTGCTCTCATCAATCTTAAGTATAATATCCAGCTGAGCAGCTAGTTATAGGTATATTTGCATTCAAACGATCACACGTCTCTTGATCGATTGCCGCAAATTGCTTACAGATGCGCATAACTAATGCTCGATAGCAATTTACTATTAGAAATCGTTTTATCAAATAGGTCTTGAAGAGCTTTTCAAAATAAACGATGTCTCACGTTCTGGGCGAGAGAAATTTTGCCTATGTAGACATTCATGGCTGTTTATACGAGATTTGGATTTTTTGAAGAATAGTAGATTCTATACTCAATGATATATTATGTATAGACGCGTCATGCACCAACTCTAAAAAATCACAGCTCTAAAAAACAGCGAAAGCACTATCGGTACTAATTTGTACCAAGTTGCTACGCATACGCGCGCGTTGTATAGGATCGCGGTAGTTCTTTTTATGCTGTCATTTCAGAGTGCGGGAAACTCATCTATAGTTAGTTATATATCGCTATGGATACTACTAATTTCCATTACAATTTCTCTCCCATACTCAATTCATTCAGCTCTCCCAAAGTCCCAGTATTCCCTGCGTTATTAAAATAGCCCATCTAATAGACTCGTAATAAACGCGGCCCGGGATACCGGCAGGTAAGTAGAACAACGAACGTTTATACGAAACGGTAGCGTCGAATGGAGTGGTAATTAACATCATCCTGTGTTATTAACAAAATTGAGCTGTATTCAGTTTAGAACAAAGCGGTTGACTCACTAAAATGAGTACTACGGAAATGAGCAGATGATGGATATTTTTGATCAGGTACTTGGTTTTCAACGGTTCATTCTCTATTGCGCACAAAACTTACAGTAGTTATTTTTTCAAAGGCGGGCCCGGGCATAACCCACAATATCTTCTATTTTTTTGCGAAAGAATTCATAATTATGCTGCGACTAGCTCATAAAAAAATCACCCTAGAAGACTTTTTACACACTGCAAAGTCAGGAAAAACTTTGGCCTATACTCATACTTCTCTTTATCATGTTCTATAAGCTAGCATCCTTATAAATGCCATAAACCAGAATATCCAACCTAGAATACCTAATGACAAAACTCGTCAACGAACAAAAGGGCCAAAGAAAATGAACGCAGACATGACACTGAATGCTTCGCCTCAAACTCTAAAAGATACGTAATTGCACGTAATGAAAGGTATGCAAGTGACGCAAGCGCAGTCAGTCCTGCAAATATTACCAATAGTGTTGGCAACACTCAAAGTCACGTAGCACTTAGCAGTAACCAGTCTGCGGGGGTTAAAGATCAGTGTTGCTTTGTTACGAACAGGTGGTAACCAGATTTAACACTACAGACTACCTAAGTATGATAAAAACCCATGCAAGCGGTCACCAGGAGCGTCTCCGCTGCGAATTTCGGGAGACTGCGGGGTTTGCAGATGTTGATATTTGAGTAATCATTTTGACATTTCTTAAGTCCTGTCACATGTAATAGATCGGATCGTATGTTTCTAATGTAAGTGGTTCTGCGCTGTAAACATGTCACCATGAAACTTGAAATGAAATGAACTTGAAGTCGAAGAAGACCGTCATTCCACCTTGATTGGACGGATTAACCGCTCACTGCTAGTTCACTTCAGCTAAATTTTCACGGTGACATTTTGACAGAATAGATCTATAGTAGACCCAGCGGTGATACTAAGAACATATAAACTCCACATTAGCTCCAGTTAAGAGAGAAAACTTCCTGTAGTGATTCTTAAATAGCTTTTTATAGCGCAAGAACTCAGCCATACTATAAAATTTAAAGTATTTCCAGTGCTGCTTGTTTTAACTTACAATAAACCGAGTTTTATTACAGTGAGTAATTCTGCAAAATAGGGTAATAAAATTATTTTAGACTTTCCAATCGGCTGCTACAACAAATTATGGCTTTAGATCGTAGTTTTCATGACTGAAATATTTTATCTCGTTTATAATTGCTGTTCCAACTCACATACTTTTGGAATGTCTTACTACTGACTTTCTACTGACCATGATAAGCAATAATGATCATATTTTACAAAACGCTATTAGAAAAATCTGGGAAAATTCATGTTTAAGAACAACAAAACAGTCTGACTTGGAAACAGAATAGAAACTGTTCGTTTGAAAATGAATGGAATAACTGAATGTAGCTGGCCGAAAGCACTAATGCGCTCAGAAAATACAGTCTCAACAAAACGAACAACTGTAGGCAACAAGCTTACAAGCTTACAAGCGAAAAAGCCGGAAAAGAAAGCAACGAACAGAACAAACCTTTTAATACCCTCTGTCGCACAAAGGGGTAAAGCACACAGCGTAACAAAGAGCTTCACTGGTTCCACACGCTAATACAACCCACCTATGTGCTATAGTGCGAGCTAGACTAACGTGTGTTTTGCAAGCGCTGTGATATTCGATGTCACTGGTATTACATTGTCGACTTCGGCATGCAGTGTGGGGTAATAGTCTGATTTGTGGAGGTGAATAACCTGAGGAGTTGACAAAATTATGCTAGGAAATTTTACAAGCGAATAAATTATTAGTAACGACATCGCATTCATAACTAAGTAGGCAATTACGTGGATTAAGGTAAAAGTTATGAGAGTATAGAGCAGGGATAAGGTTGGCACAGAAGCATGGGGATACCCACAAGAAAAGAGAAGACTACGGCCGAACCGTAGGTGAATTCGGGTTGTCGATGATGATGAAAATGTCAGCAATATTTTCTGATCCAGTTTTTTACATTTTGGTGTAAAAAAATCCTATTTAATCCCCATTTTTATTTCCGATAGCCAATGACCCTTTTTTAGGTAAAAAAATCTACTTGGATACTATTAACAGGAGCCTCTTACTAAAACCTATGAAGATTCATCATCATCATATTGTTAGCCTGCTATGGCACAGTACTGAGTCAGGTAGCCCAGCAGTGGGCCTTTCCTTTTGGTAATAACAAACCGTGCTAAGTTAATTCAAAACGAAGACTTGATAACGTAATTTCCCAAATGTAGCAAAAGCAATTTTAGTACAATATACCTAGACTACACGGTTTAATAATACAGCAGAACTTTTTGCAGATCGTTATCTGCTGTTTTAAGCGTCTAGACTGGAAGGTGGACTTATTTACATAAAATTGGGGTTCGTGGCAACGGTACTCCGTAGTCTAATGTATTTAGGTACGCCTACCTGTATTATTTGCCTTGAAGCACGCTGCTGAATACAAAATAAGACCTCCTTTACTGAGCTATGGTATCAGGGATATAATGTGCATAATTTCGCATTACTGGATTAGTAATCGAAACATGAAACAATGCATGTCTTCTTAGAACTTAACTAAATAAATCCGTATTACCGTCTCTTTGGAATTGTGTCACGCGTTTGACACTATATCGCAGCAAAATCTTCACTTTGGAGTAAGTACTTGGACTTTGAATCTTTAAGCTGATAGATGGGTTTTGGAATGAAGTTCTTTATCGCACGGTTCACTCCAGACACTTGACTAATAAAAGTTGGGTTAGAAAAAATATTGTTAGACTTAAGACTACAATACGACCATCGCAACACATTTTTTTTTTCATCTATGTAATCACTCAGAAATGTCGATGGATGGAGAGGGAGAGGGGGGCCAAAGTAAAGATGGATGGATTTTATTAGGAGTGATATGAAAGAAAAGGGAGTAAGTGATAGTGTGACGGCTGACAGTACAGAATGGAAGAAAAGACGTATTGTGCCGACACCAAGTAACATGGGATAAACTCAGGAACATGAGGACTCAGAAATGTTGTTTATTAATTGTGCCTATTATTTAGGTTCATCCTAATCCTAACTAATCTATACTAATATGATAAAGCTGAAGAATTTGTTTGTTTTTTTTAACGCGCTTATGAAGTACCAGTCGGATTTGAAAAAAATATTTTTGTATATAATAGCCACATTCATGCGAAATGCTATAAGGCTATTATATACGGGGACGGGAAAAAACGGGATATGTGCGTACAAAGTAATTATACGAGAGTGACTTTTTTTGCTACGTTTTCATGTCCAAATCGCTGTAACGATTTTGATGACTGATGGGACCCTGGACGAGCTTTTTTCTTGCGAAAATCTATATGAACTGGACCTGAGTCGCAGAAAAAAGGTAGAATAATATAGCGAAAGGAACTTCGTTTCAAGCGGGTCCCCCCCACATACCACTTCTTTGTTTGGGTCTTTCCCTGCTTTCAAGATACCCTATACTTTCAAGGCCAAATCAAACCTTTTTCTTTCTTTCTTCAAAAATCATCCGACCTTCGCAAACAAAACTTCTCCAGCCAGTTACACATTCTCACAATGGTCACTAGTACATTCACAAGCTCTGTAGCTGTGATCCCAATGTCAACCGGTAGATACATGTGCAATGCACATTGCGGACCGGATGACGTCATTATGCGCCAGTGCCATGTAATGCACCAACTAGTACCTAAGCTAAGTGGAACAGTTATGTGGGATATTGTGGGTTAGGGCTTGCACTTCCGTATGTGGTTGCTAGCGTGGAGATGGTTAAGTGTATAGTACGGAAACATTGTAAAAATCTGTATTTTTTTTAGGATTTCTATCGTCCGTATTGAAAAACGGAACCCTTTTAGTTTAAAAGAGTAACCGTGGAGTTTCTTACCAATTCATCTCCATTGGGAACCGACCAATTGGAACAGTGCACTACTGACGTTTTATAAGTGCCTATGTAGGCCTATTTGAAATCGAATATTTTGTATCTTTAGATGCGCAGAACACAAGATTGTTTCTATAATCTGTGGATGAATTGATGCAAGACAATGAAGTTGAAATTAATTCAACTGTCTTGGAAACGTGTGATGCCAGCTCCATGTTACATAGTGTAAGGGCAGGAAGCTGATGATGGCGTCTGGGAACTCAAAGTGAAGTGAAGAGACAAAAAACATTTGATTAATATAATAAAGCTGAAGAGTTTGTTTGTTTGAACGCGCTAATCTTTGGAACTACCAGTCGGATTTGAAAAAATATTTTTTACGTTATAGCCACATTCATGAGGAAGGCTTCATGAAGACGGGAAGTTCCTACGGGAACGGGAAAAACGGGATATGCGCGTACGAAGTCGCGGGCAAAAGCTAGTTTAATATGAAGTACCTAGCTACCTATTTAATTACCTGTGACTAATTACTAGGTTTATACTTACTTACAATAAGCCAATAAGTAACATAATTCTCAATCACGCTACTAAAACCGTGACTCCGTATTTATTATTCACCATTCAAGGTTACTTGCTTACATGGCACGAGTAAAAAAGAAAGGCTCCCTCGTCGGGCCTGAGCTCCCCTCTCTCCCCTTTTGACGCAAAAATCTAGTTACGTTTGACAATATTCATAAATCTTCGCTCTATAGGAACATAAGGTAGAAGAGGGCAAAATGGAATAGTTGAGACAGTCATAAAACAAAAAATGGTAAACATAGTTATTTATGGGTAAACATGGAGTTGAGAACCACGAAACTTTGATCAAAAAAAGGGAACTTTTTCAGAATTTATTAGGATCAAGCAGAAATGCATTTTTGAACATTGATTTATTAAAAAATGGTACGTGAAAGGAATAGAAAATACGTTTATTTGGCTTAAACACAAAAATGCACAAGTTCCTTCTTTTTGTTTGTTTATTGTATGCATGTGTGTACGTACCTACATTTACTGTTAAACTATGTTTTCAGGACGAACGAAAGAAACAAAATTAAATATAATGGAAAATATAATGAACTTATTTTTTTAGAAGACGTTAACTCGAAACTTTAATTTAAGGGAACTTTTTCAGAATTTATTAGGATCAGACAGAAATGCATTTTATTGGACATTGATTTATAAAGCAATGGTACGTGAAAGGAATAGAAAATACGTTTATTTGGCTCAAATGAAAAAACACACAAGTTTCTTCTTCTTGTCTGGTTATTGTATGCATGTGTATACGACGACGTACCTACATTAACTGTTAAATTAATACATTTTATGTTTTCAGGACGAACGAAAGTAATAACAATAAAATATAATAGAATAAATAAAAATAAACTTTAAACCTCGTCTAAGAAAGTTAACCATCCATCAAAAGCATTATTCAATATCCCATTTATTTTCTCTTTCTATTTCTAGACGTTTAAATACCTATTTATTTCATAACACCGAAACTAAAGGCTAGTTTAGATTGTAATCGTAGATTATAATGTTTCTATAACATTGAGTTCAAGGACGACGACCTAAAGTGTAAATAAACTTATATATTACGATCAAAGGTTTAGTTATTAATAAGTAATAATATACTTGTGACTGCTTATGTAATGAAAACTGTAGTGGGTAATGTATGTTTTCGGGAGTGTTTGCTAAAACAAAAGAAGTTCATTGCTCAAAAAATCATTAAAAAATAGAGAATACTTAAAGATATTTTTTGTATTGATAGACTAATGTTTAATCACTATCTCACCTGATAGTAAGGTGAGCGATGATGAGGTCGACGATATAGTACTTTTACCTAGAAGTAACGTATTCACTCTTGACTTAAAGACCCCAGGTTAAAGCTTATAAGAAACACAGACTCCGCCAAAGAGTTCTCCTCTTTCCTATGTATTGATCACTTTATTTTACTGAAGACTGCAAAAACAGTTTCGATTTATACCAACACAATATTAAACTGAAAGTAAGACTAAATTTAACCATTCCTCGAAGTCAGTTCTGAGTACACGTAAAATGTCTATTGCCTAGTCAAATATGTATTGTAATCTATGTAGACTAGGTCAACATAGCAAAACTGCGACAGTTACAATGCGCAACTGATGGCGTACCGTGTTTAACATCGAATAATTCAGCTCAAAATTTAGTAGTATTTGATCTAGTACTTGGTATGTATTGTGAAATTCGTGATGACAACCATGACTGCAGTGTTAAAGAAAGGAATGAAATATGGAAACGGTATTTACTTTGAGCGCTATATTTTTTTGTCAAAAGCAATAACGGCCGATTCCTGAATTTAGTATTTTGAGTTAAGAACGTCTCGAACGCCAAATCTTGGCTGGTTTTCTGGTAAAATAAAAATTGTCAAACTCTATTTCAAATTCTTAATTCAAAATTCGGGGTTAGTCTATTAGATAAACTTGAATGAGCTTATCTCTGAGTTTGTTCATCATTTGTTTACATACATACGCCTACATTTTTTAGACTGAGCTCTCGATACCTATCGGCAATTCGTTTTATTTTAGAGTTTAACAAGTAGGTATAAAAATGCACAGAATCAATACCTACTACATGCATGAATCACAATGACGATGGCTTTGACACAAAAATATACCAAACAGCAATGCAGAACATCCCATACTCTGAATCAGAATAATATTTACGCGAAAATAATTTAGACATATCATAAGCTAGAAGTGTTGAAGCGTGTGAAGATGATAATTATAATCTTTTAATAAAGTGCTTAAACACGTCTCAGTCAATGACGTCCGAGCCAGACTGTGTCAACAGCCAGGGTATAAGGGGTCACAGCTGACAGGCGGCCGGGCTAGCTATCGATTCGTCTCCCCCGCCCTCGCTTGCTGCGTCCCCCTAAATTACGCTCACTCCTTCGGAACTCTTAAAAGAAATTAGAGGGTAAAGGTATTACCGTATAGTATTTTATTTCAGCTATAATGGTGTATGGGATTGTTATAGGTTTAGTCATGACGAATATGATAATCACAACAATATTTTTACCTATATCTTTAACCAAAGAAATTCGCTACATATCCATCCAGTTGTAGGTACCTACAATAAATAAAGTTCAATGCAATGTTTTCGTAAAAATAATAACACAATAAAATTCGTAAATCGATAGTGTGGTTTATTAATATTATATTTTTAGCTTGTTTGATATTACATAGTCTGCAGGCATCTTACATTATAAGTCTATTATGATAAAGAAATCATTCATAATTTAGGGCCATGTTCATTGTTCCCTAACCTCCCCTTGTAATATTTTCTACCTAAGTATTGTTTGTCACAGCATATAATGATAATTAAATTCACATACATCACTATGTTGCCTTCAATATATTATAGTTGCAACATATTATCACTAATTGATTGCCCTGACCACCATAGCAAACTAGTTTTTCCTATAATGATTTATTGCAGTGAGTCATTCTAACTAAATAATGAAAAGGTAAAATAAGGAATTTTAGGCCAAAAACGTTTCCATGTTATGTTTTACAGTTTATTGACTTTATTTTTTGTAGCAATAAATAAACAGAAACAAACAGGATGACCAATTACTTACTAAAATCATAAACTACTTACTAAAATTTTTATATAAATCATTTCTTTAGTTTTGCTCCTGTGGCCTATACTAAAGGAACCATGCATTTTTCCAAGTCTTAGGAAAAATACACAATAGTGGAGCTATTGTGTATTTTTCTGTCAATAAAATATAATATTTCCAAATTTTACATATTATTTTTACTGATTGAAGTTTATTACTACGTTAGTTTCTATTTTAACTTAGATGGGAATTTTTAATTTAAATTGTATATTTCTTTATAAATTCACTGTACAAAATAGGCTTATGGAACTCAAATAGGTCTGAATATTTTTAGATAGAAGTATCACACAAGGCAAAGGATGATTAACTTTCCAGTGACCCTCAAACAGCTAGGTTCAACGGACAATACATCAACAGTTGCATGTCAAGAATAATAAATATTTTATGGAAAGTATTATAAACTGTAGTGAATGATAAAATTTTTCAGTGTAATATAATATTATTATGGTATGGTAGTTAATAATTAATAACTGTTACCATCCCTTAGATACCGTGGGAATCAATCAGTATACCAGGATAAAAAATGGCTTATGGCACTCAGCTATAGCTAATTTTATTGCATAAAAATAATTAATTATTTTGAACTGTTAATTTATCCCCAACCTCCCCTTTACTATATTTTCTAACTAAGTTTTGTTTGCCCAGAATATAATGATAATTAAATCCACATACATCATTATGTTCAGTTTCCTTTTTGTTTTACTTTTGGTATACAATAAAGTAAAATAAATAAATATGTTGCCTTTCCCTGCCCTGCCTTCTATGAGTGAAAGAATTTTTTAAATCGGATCACTATTTCCAAAGACAATAGGTACCTACGTAATTATTCTGAAACTTTTCTCAACTCTATAGTATCCTACCTTATATAATATTTTGTTTTGATAAAATGGTAATGACATATCCCTTACATAGGTACTGACTACTGTCCTGTCCTTCCAGGACCCCAGGTAATTTAGGAGGTAGTATCAATTTAAGGAGTAGAATATTATTCTTACTACACACATAAACTCATTGTGTTGTGGTAGTTACTCAGTTTATTTATACTTCTTGTTTGTAAATACCTACTTCAATGGCATACCTACCTAGCACACATTTTCCTTGTTATTAATTAACATTAACAAATGCTCAGAGTAAAAGGTAATTTAGATAAGATTTTAGGGCAGTTTGTTGCGGCTTACCTAGGTACCTAGGATTTTTATCGAACACTAAAAACTTTATGCTCCTTAGAGAAGGATCTTTAGGGAAAAAAAAGTGATAATTTATGAATATCTCCATTTTTAGAAAACCTCATTTTGGCGATCTAGTGGCCTTGACAAATCTCAGAATGCCAATTCAAATCTGGGGTTCAAATTCAAATTTAATTACTTAGGTAAGTACATGCAAAACTTTTCAAAAACAAATTAACATTTTTATTTTTTATTCAATAAGCAAAGTAATAAGTTTTGTATCTTGACACCTACCCATTATTGTGTACCTACTTATCTTTATTTTTGAAAAAGATTATAAAATAAATAAGTAAGTAAATAATGAGACATTTACCCTTGAGATTCCTATCAATATGTTATGATTAATGACTTGCTTGTCATAATGTCATTATAATGTAAAGAGATTTTTAATTTATGGACATATACTAGGGTATTGTGTTTTAATATTTGGAATGAATTAATTAGAATTCCAATAAGATTCAACAGGCTAAACTCAAGAATGCATCATGGCTCAGCTATGTACTTACAAACTAAAACTATTATAAAATCCAAAGTAATGTTTTATTGACTAAATTTTCAGAGTCAAGTAGCTTTCCACTGACTAAATAAAATGGTTTAAATTTCAATGGACATACCTAATTCTAATTCCTATTCCTAGGCACCCAGCTCGGTTTCAGAATCATTGCTAAGGTAGAAAGGTGTTTTTTTTAATACCATGTAATTTTTTTAATTTTTTTTTGTGCTGCCAACAACAGCCATGTACCTATCATCTTCATCGTATTTTTAAATTTTCGAATTCGTAAGAGCCCAACGTAAGATACTACAGTCTACCTACCTACATCATGCACGATAAATAAAATTATATTCGAAGAAAAAAAAGTAACCAAGCCTGTAACTTTTAAGTTACGAAAATAGGCTCCATTGAACGTAATATTTCGTAAACGATAAGTGTAAATATTTACTCACTTGTGCGTATTTTAATCCGAATAAGCAACTGTGTAATCCTCACACACCAAACTATGGTTACACACAATACACATCACAAATTCCAGGCATTATATCCACATACATTTAACAATACACGAAAAAGACACTTTATCACACCGGCATTGTATTTTTGTTGTTTTATAATAAAAATATTACACGAAACTCATCGTTTACACAGAATTCCGGAATAGTTTACTTTGACAGATGTCGTATAATTATCGATAATTGTTAAAATCGCGTTCCGTACACCGCAAAATGCGAACGTATCCACTTTTATCACGGTACGGATAAACTAAACACGATCTACACGCAGCGGGACGCGTCGAGCAACGCCCGCAAAACCTCTATAACCCGAATAAATTGAAAGTCGAGGTAACCGTGCGTCGTTGAAGTGTTGCCGGTGACTATAGAATTGTATAGTATAAAACCTGTCATGCGAGAATAGTGATTGTGTGATGTTGTCAAAGTGAGAAAAATGTGGGTATTACTTTGACACAGGGAGGATGCTAGAATGAAATAAAAATAAGTACCAATGTGTTTATTTTATGGGAAATAAAAATACTTAAACCTTAGGCTTGCTTATCCAGCATGACAATTTAGGTACCGTACAATAAGAATCTCGTGGTTATGCATGCTGATAAGGTATTTACATTTTATTTTTATTTTTTTAAACAGTTAGTCTGCTGTAAATAAATAAAATAAAATCGGTTCAATTTGAGTTCTTTCCATTTTTTACAATGGCGATAAAGTGACATCTAGCGTCGAGTAGCAGTACAATTTGTGTGAACAGCTAGCATGATGCTTTTTGGATTTGTTGCTAGATGTCGCTGTTCGAAAACCTGTCCTATAGTACGACGTATTGTTGCTAGGTGGCTATTTTTTTTTGCAACCTCTCCCGGATTTCTCCAAGACCTTCCAACCTAACTTTTGCTAAATGTAACAAAATTGTATGCTCTTACAGGTTTCTATCACCTTTTAAATTCTAATAAGTACCTACATAAGGTAACACACCTAGTGGGCAGGCTTTTAACAAGAATTTAAACTTTGTATAGAAGGCAATGCTATCTATCATTTCAAGTGATGCGGTACCTAATAAAGCAAAAATATGTGAGTTAACTTCTCACGTTATAAACTCAAAAAGAGTACCTACCCATTGAGTATATATTAGGTATATAATATATACTCTATGGGTAGGTACTCTTTTTCTTGGGTAGGTAGGTAGGTACTTCTATAGTTGCAAGTCACAATTGCCGACTAAGAAGGGTGCATTTTGTTTGATGAAAGACATTAAATTTATACTAACTTTTATCTTTATCTTGTTCCTTGATCCTTGGATGGAAAAATAGTTTTCGCACACCCTCAATATTTTTAACGACCTATCCAATGATATATTATATGATATGATATTATACCCACACCATGGGAGAGACGATAAAAAAATCATCGCAGCGTTACGTGCACCTAAGTAGGTACACTTACTTACCAAAAACATATTTTTTTCAAGATTTTATTTTACCTCTTTGTCGGCGTGACTATGTATTGATAAACCCATATCAAATTACAACTTCCTAGTGCTAAGCGTCTCTGAGCTAAACCGCGGACAGACAGACGGACATGGCGAAACTGTAAAGGTTCCTTGTTGATTACGGAACCCTAAAAATGCAAAAGAAGATAAGATAACATAGGTACGGCCCTCACGTCTTGTACGTAGTTATCTAATTTGTACATCAAACTTAACTCATTTACTTACTTGTTTGTACGTACCTATATGTACCAACCGGCTTAATTTTATACGCCTCTATTATTTTTATTTTGTATATCAGTGGCGGTTCTTGGCCTAAAGTAGATGTCGGCGAGATATTGGTAAGTAAGTAAAAGTACTTAGAACTGAATGCTTTTCTAAGTAGATACCTATGTTAAGCGAGTGTCAGTGTAGGTGCAGCAGGTGTCTACCACTTACTGCTATTTCTCTTACGGCAGGTTTCAATAACGTAGGTACCTATCTACCTTCAAATAACTGTCAAGTTAGCTATCAATAGTAGCTGAAACGTCATATTTGCCTTTTAACAAGACGTTTGGTTTTTGACATTTGGTTAAAGGTAGATACGTTATTGAAATTGGCCGTTAGAAATATTGTAGATAATAAGATAGGAAAAATAAAAAGCAAACATTTACAAAAAACCGTTTTATTTAAATATGCACTGAAAAACTTATACAACAGTTGAAAACACGAAGACAATACGCGACTGCGTAAGAAAACTTTGGCAAATACAATGAAAATACAAAAATAACTTTTATTCCATGATGTTTACGAACCAAATTCGAACGTATACGATAGATACTAGTAGCCTAAAGACATAATTTATAGAGTTATAATAGTTGTGCAGTATAGACACAGGTAGGGCTCTGCCCCGCAGTCTTTTGAAGCAGTTTATTGGACCTTGTAGACCCGGGTGCAAGTCACGTCCTTAGCGGTCATCACCTGGAGAAAGAAAGATTCAAATATTAATAAAAACTTGAATTTTAGCCCTAAAAGAATTACCGCAGCCCTGGAACGCAAAGGGCACTTGAAGGAAGACGGGTGGGTTGTAGTCAGTAATAGTCTGTCAGGTTCCGGAGTACACACGCATTATGTAGGAACTGAAATTTTGCTAAACTATTCATCATTATGATTAAGTATCTAAGTATAGCCGCAGAGTAAGATAAGTAAGTTCCAACATCAGAAAAAATCCCACTCTACCAGAAACGCTGAAAGATTCAAAAGACAAAGACGTCGAGAAGTAGACATCCACCAAGTCACCACCCAAGAGACGCCATAGCGATTAACCACATGTTAGTGTGCATCAAGTGGCATACACCTGTACTTTGGGGGATTTAATGGATGCCACCAATGCTGCAATTAACGTCACCTACTGGGTCTAAACGATCTCAACCATCAACTCAAAAAGAAGAAGCCCCTTTTGTAATTTTGTTCAACCAGTTAACATTAGATTAGACGGAAGATTGACTTGCCAATCTTCCGGGGTCAGTAGTTGAGCAAAAGTTATAATGGAAATCAATATATAATCTTGCCAGGTGCATCGTGCACCTGGCAAGCGGAATACAATGACATACAATAAAGGGCTTAAGTAGGTGATAAACATTATATTAATATGTTTATAGAGGCTGCTGTCCCATTGTCTACCATAATAGGAAGAGGATAGATGATGCACCGTTGCTTGATGCATCTTAATTTAAAGGTATTCCTACGTGACGTAGTACTATGTTACGTGTCAAGGTCCCGTGATGGAAAACCTAGTAGGTACTTAGTATACATCCAAAATCAACAGCAAAAACAATCAGCTTCGATTTTTGTCTGGAAAAGTTGATTTTTCAAAAATCGTAAATTGCATTCAGTTATGGTTTTCATCAATATCGGGCCCGAGACTCTTTGGAGTATTTTTCGCTATTTCCCATAGATTAGCATTTGGCCATCCGAATCCACTTGAAAAATTCACTCTGTACGTATCAGCGTTGCGGGAGGGGAGAGTTTTGATATCGCAGTGGCCCGGGCAATTTTGGAAAGACGGCAGGGTCTTCATAACAATAAAGGATCCAAGTTAAACAAACCCTTTGATAAATTAGCATGGTTTTAATAGGACTAACATTGAGTATCTTTTCTTTTCAAGGACCCAGTAAAGTGAGATTTTACCTAGTTACAATAGTTAGTAGGTATGCATTTAGAAATAACCAAGATTCCTAAATAACGGAACAATATAATTAAAATAACATCAAACAAACATTCTTATGAAGCCGTGAAATCGATTTGATATCAAGCTTGTCCAATTTTACAACTGTTTAATTTTCGAGTTTATGGCACAATTACTAGATAACGATGAAGGTACTCTTGGTTTATGGACAATAAAATTACATTTGTTATTATTTTCTGGAATTTTCTGATAGGTAGGTACTGATATAGATTAGAAATAGATTGAATTTACACTCGGGTAAACTCGAGGTCGTTCATTTTGTCTTAAATACATTTTTAGGAATTTGTCGTGGCCAACATTTTCTTTCGAATATCTTCTTTCGTTAGGAAAATCTAGTTTGCGTTCGTTTAATGAAAATCTTTCAGCAAAATCTATTTTATTAACCCAATTTCTACAAAACCTGCCACCGCAAAATCATGATTGAAATTATCAGTAACTATTATGATTGATCTATCCGCCAATTTGTCGACAAATTTACTAAGCCGACTCGCGTCTATGAAGCGGATATTTGACTGAACGTCGCATCGACCTCATTCAACTGAAACCAAGCGAAGCTTGCACTGATATAGTAGTTAGGTACCCGTTACTCAGTTACTGAAAGGCAGTCGCTCCATTAAATTTTCATTAACATTTTAACATAGAAGTTACGGAATTGCTGGTAATTTTCTGTAACAGGGTTTGTCCCCTTATAGCAAAGAGATTTTGAAGTTTATCTACTACATACAGCAGAGATTTCTACGCCTAATGCTCTAGCAATAGTGAATACATTGTCAGAGACCAGCCGATCTACTATGACGTGCTAATGCCATCCAATTCCGATGATGTATCTCTTCAAAATTAGAGTGAACAGGCTTCTTCTAGGTAAGCTCGCTCCATCGTCGACTTTGCCTCTGTCATCTATGACCTAGACAAGAGTCAAGAGCAAACCCATATTAAATTTAAAAAAAATGTAAAACGGATAGTGATAATCGCTATGTATAACTCCGTCTGTCTCTTAGAGCGGAACCATGATCGTTTTAAGACTTCATAGTAGGGTTGTTTGTTGCCCCTGTTCTTTAGTTGCCTGATGCTGGTCTCTCTTGGGCCGCAGCCGTGAGACACACACACTTAGTTTGTTGTTATATCTATTTACTTTACAGTACGTGTTTCATGTACGTAGGCAGGTACATGTGTTGAATAAATTCTATGGTGGTTATACTTACAGCCTTCATCTCCTCGGGTCCGAACTCTCTGATGTAGCTGATCTCCACGCCATCAGCAGACTTCTGCACCTGCTTCAGGGTGTTGCCCTCGAAGGTGCACACTGACTTCACCTGCAATAGGAGATTGTAAAAAATTAGGCGCGGGTACTTGCAAAAAAATTGTTGATTCATTTTGTACAACTTAAGTATCATTAAAAGTTTATACCCTACTTCTGCAGATAGAATGATTATTGATTCTCACTGGCTTTATAAGGTCCTGTTTTGATGTTAACTTATTTGTGTTCACCTCAATTCTAGCTATTCAAAAATCATCTTTTACATAACCCATCCATGGATCATGAATGGATGGAGTAAGAATCTGAGATGAATAGAGGACTACTCTTCTCAGATTCTTACTCTCGCGTTATCCAAGTGACTATAGTATATGTACGAATGTGAGTAAGTTTGTTCCCTTGTATATCCTAAACTATTAGAGCGATCACAACGTACAAATCAGGCGCCTGAGCCTAGACTAAACCGAATCAGGCTATGGATTGGTTTATTCTCCTGGGATGTTAGAAAGGAGGCTACAGTTATAATGACAAACATAAAATCTGACACCAGTCTTGCCAAGAAGTACCATATATGTTACCTAGTTACTGGTTGTGGAGATCAGATAGGCAGTAGCTCCACGTAAAATACTGGTATTCAGCTGAATCCAGTTTGACACGAAGCCGAAAGACGAAGAAGTTGATAATGACAAACATGTTCTTAATCGTTGGTATCTTACCTTGGCGCCATCAGCCCTCTCCTCATCGAATTCTTCGCCGGGCTTGAACTTGCACTCCGTGGTCTTGAAGGTGGAGGATGTGACCAGGTTGTAGGTGTCTCCGTCCTTGCGGAGTTCCACTGTGGGAGTGACGGCGTTAGCGGCCTTACGGGTGATGAGTCCCACACCTGGGGAAGGAAGAAAAGGTGGATTTAGAATTTGTATTGACAAGTTTCTTCTCTCGTGGTGTAGGTATAAAGTTTGAGAAAATGTAATATTGACTTGACTGACTGACAGACAACGCACATCCGAAACTAATGGTCTATTACTGCTGAAATTTGGCATGTACCTGTAGGGGAGCACTAAGAAAGGATTTCCCGAAATTCCTACGGGAACGGGAAAAAACGGGATATGCGCGTACGAAGTCGCGGGCAAAGCTAGTCTGTGTATATCATAGTGGTCACAATATCGCGGTTGTCACTTAGTCAGCAAGGTAGTTGCGGAGATAATTGTTCAGCGTTTCCATGTAGGTACCTATAATATTTAAATATTGGCAGTGTGGGAGACTTTTTTAATTAAAAGACCATAACAAACAAAGAACTGATAAAGCGGAAAAATATCATGGTAAGAAAAAAGTTACTTCGGAATGTTCAATATTATTTTCAATTTAGCCTGTGTGACGTATTTGGCTAGTAATGAAATGAGGAACTAGACTACAGACGGTACATCAGGCTACCCGAAAAAATACAAATTTCCTGTCCTGTCAAATTTTCCCAATCAACCTTGAACCTAAAACTCTGGCGATAAAGTCGAAAATCTATTACAGAAATTTGACAGATTGTTTTAGCTTCATGTGCTGGCATCTGGCACTGCTGGTACTGGATATGATTTAATGATGACATTTGCCTTAAAAGCGGCGCTGCCAAGTTATACTGGATAATAATAACCTGTAGGTAATTACAGGTGAAGATATATTTCCACCTGTAGTAAAATAAGAATTGAAGTGGTTTCGTTTGTACCTTGTTATAATCGCATTATTGTGTTGGTAATGCCAAGAGTAGGTACAGTCAGTTACCAAAATTAGCTGACCCACCATTGCATAAATGGTTGACATTTTTTTAGAATACGCATCGATGGAATTTTTATAATTCTTTTATATTTTTACTATTTCAGCAATGTAAAAAAAATGTGAATGATAGCTATTTTTAGGCTGGCTGGAGAAGGGTTCCACAAAGCTGCACTGCCGACCTACCATGACGTGCTAATGCCATCCAATTCCGATTATGTAAAAGGGATAGTGCTATTCGCTATGTATAGCTCCGTCCCTCTCTTAGAGCGGAATCATGATCGTTTTAAGACTTCATAGTAGGGCCCCTGGGCGCGCATTACGGCCCACTCCCTTTCATAGAGACGGGGCCTGTATCCCAGCAGTGTGATCAATAGGCTGATAATACCGTTAGGGGAGAAGAGTTTTCTATAAAAATGCGTTACTCCTGGATATGGACTTACTCCATGTAAAATACTGGTACTGTACTGCATCCGGATAGACTTGAAGCCGACCCCAATATAGTTGGAATAGCCTTTTCCCAACTGTATTGGCAGATTGATAACCTAGTTCAAATCATATAGAAGTGAGAATATTTCGACCCTGTTCCCAAAGCCGTCAGACAGACACTTTTAATACTTAAACCGATGGACACACATCTTATACATGTAGGTGAACATTGTTTTTTATTCAGAGATGTAAATAAAACTTTACGATTGAGATAATACACGATCACAGTCTTTCAGTGACTAACCAAAACTTGGACTTTGAATTCAAAATGGCTACCTATTCATCTACATAAGAAACAAAACAAAGTTTGGACTTTGCGTTGGGGCATGTAATATATTATAATTTGTAGCACACGAGTTCACGATACACAAGGTCAGTTATTTTGCAAGTTATATAGTCATTTGAATATTGTTGACGGGTTAATTAGCATTGTAGATAAAATGTTGGAAATGAAGAATAGTTGAAGAGTTTGGGTCACTGTAATTTTGGGTGTCCACTGTTTATAAATAACACGAGCTTCGGAGGAGGAGGAAGTCGGAAACTCATCATCAGCCGAATGACGTCCACTGCTGCACATAGGCCTCCCCCAAAGAGGGGGTTTGCCATAATCACCACGCTTGGCAGGCGGGTTGGCGATCGCAGCGTAGCTGTTGCAATGCACAGAGAATACTGCTCCCCTTTCTCTGGTGAGTCCCTTAGTGCCTTCACTTCGACATATTTACCGCCAAGACTTCACTTCGACATGTTTACAGCCGGTCGATTCTGTAAACAGGTCGAAGTGAAGGCTTGGGTGAAGTGATCACGAGGTGAGTTGTTAATCCATATAATCAAGATGAAATGACAGCTCACTTCGTGATCACGTGACATCTTAAGTATATGGATTGACATGACTTGCCCGTCGATTCGAATCGACTGGCAAGACATGTGAAACATGACAAAACCGCAAACAACACGAGTGTCATACGAATCCGTTAAGCCACGGTAGCAGAGAGACATAGGCACAGAGTTTCTTTCGAATATGAATGGATTACTCGTCGGTAATACATTTGCAAATATTGTAGGTATCATAGTGTTAATGGTTCTGTAGGAATATTAGGAATAATGGATGTAGATTATGAGAAACGCAAAAATCTCAGTTCTTAGGTAGATTTAAGGAATCTCTCCTCACATATTGGTCCAACCATAGATATAAGAAAGAAGAGGTTTTTCATGTCTATGGGTCCAACAATAAAAAAAAGGCCTCAACAACTAGAAACTCTCGGTTCGTGATTACAATTAACTAGTGGTTTAATTAATTGGATATTATTAAGACTACTTGCGAGGGTACAATAGTATGTTTGGTACATGCGTGAAAGAAAATCCTTATCGCTAAATACTGCAGCAACACGAGCGAAACAAAGACACTTTAATTGGTTTTGGTGATTCATTCACTATCTTAAATCAGCTGATCTGTTGGCAGTAGGTAGGTTTGAGTTTGGAAAGCCCGCAACACTATTATCAACATAGAAATATGATCAGATTCCCAACCATTGCTACTCAACTCCTGGGAGCCCGAATCCACAGTGGTGACCACCACAAAAACGCCAAGTCAATGAGACTAGTCGTCCCGGAGAAACGAAATGCCTATGGGAAATATACAAGGTGTAATAGAATAAACTTTTTACTTTTATTAGGGCTAGGGTTTCTTAAAATGAGCCTCCGCTGTCAGCCTGTCGGTCAGAGGGCTGCATCTCATG
The DNA here is from genome assembly GCA_002192655.3 of Mamestra configurata. Lineage (NCBI taxonomy): Eukaryota > Metazoa > Arthropoda > Insecta > Lepidoptera > Noctuidae > Mamestra > Mamestra configurata. The sequence continues at coordinate 84,331 of NDFZ01005366.1, read as the reverse complement.
ACCCGTAATAGGTAGACAGTTGAAACTATCAGAGAGTGCGAGACAGCCGCTATAACAACAAATAATATTAGAAACGCGACAATTAAAGTACAGACGCCAGCACATCAGGTTATCCGAAACTGTCAAATTTTTCCAATCAACCTTGAACCTAAAATTCCAGCGATAAAGTTGAAAATCTATTGACGAAATTTGACAGATTTTTGTATTTGTAGTAGTCTGAGTAGAAAAAAATACTTTTGAACTTTTCAATGCAACTATCGACAGATAATCCAATTTCCGTTCTAAGCGGCTTATGATCTATCAATTATTAATACCCAGCCAAACCTGTATCTACCTTTATGTCTTGCAACAAAAACTGGCCTTGCACATAAATATGCATCTTACAACTACTCATATAGTGGCTACATTTCTTTGCACTTTACAATGCATTAGTATGGAAGACATGCGATGCGCATGCGGCTACTGATCGGAAATCGTTAGCCGTAGAAGGTAGTACTGATCCATTTAGGAATTTTTTTAGAGGATTTTGATTTTTTGTGGCAAGGTATAAGGTATATTTTCTTTTGTCGAGTTCATAAATGCAAAAATTGTTGAGGTACCTTCACATTTAGAAGAAAACGTCTGAACTGTGAAGATTACTTGACCGGTTTTAATTTAGCGACAATATCTTCTAATTACTTCCTTTGGTAGTTCTTTTAAAACCGATTAATTCTATTTATAAAACAAAAAATAGAATTAATCGGTTTTAAAAGAACTCATTAAAAGTTTATTGAACTTCGTGTTTGTGTATTAATATCATGTAGTTTCTGCCAATGGGATAGGGAGCAAGTTGATGCATGTAGGTATGGTGCACCTCATATGTGATGTCCTTCTTTATGTCGTTGATTAACCTATAGATTGAGTGAGAGGGAAAGGCACCAGATGTTCATATGGTCATGAATATGAACATCTGGAACTTTTCCCATAATTAGGTTTTTTTATTAAGAACCACCATTATTTATTTTGTATAATAATCTGTCTACCCATTATAAATGTTTGCTACTCAATCCCGCCAAATTGGCTGAATTAATCTGGAACACGCTACTTTTGACCTTGACAGTATTTTCCCAAGGGAAAGTACTGTCAGGACGAAGCCGCTACTAAATAAAAATTAGTTTTCTCTTTCTCTTCTTCACAAGAAATAATCAAAAGCTGGGTTTGTGTCATACTGAAATCGTATATATAACAAAACGTGTTTTTGTCTGTCTAACTGAGAAATAGGATTTTTGAACGTACCAAGTTTTTCCAAAATGCGCCCGTCACCACTTTCTAATGTTTCAGTTTGGAAGAAGAAGTGGCAGAACAAACTCCCCAGCTAGAAAAAAATAAAGGAACCAATACTGCCAGGTTAGTTAACGCAGTACCTAAGCACTAACACCAAAATAACTCGGCTAATCGTCCAGAATTCGATCAACAAGTCATTTGAATCACAACCACCTAGTGTTGAAACCTTTAATAAGTAAGTAGGTACTTCAGTTCCTATTTCAGGTGGTCGTTTTATGCTAACGACTTACGAGTCGTCGACTCTGTTTCTAGATTTAGGGCCTCTTTCAAAATTACTGAATAGTCGCTTTTGACTGTATAAATAAAAAAACCGGCCAAGTGCGAGTCGGACTCTAACACAAAGGATTCCGTAACTTAAACAAAATAGAAACACGTTTCTTGTCCCCTTTTATTTTTAATTTAATTTGTTTATTCCAATTTTTATTATTTGTTGTCATAGCGGCAATAGAAATACATACTCTGTGGAAATGTCAACTGTCTACCTATTACGGTTCTTGAGATACAGCCCGCTGATAGAAAGACGGACGGACGGACGGGTTCTGATGAAATTGGCACAGAGATAGAGTATCGACTGGACTAGCACAAAGGCTACTTGTTATCCCGGGAGGATGTTCCCTTGGGATAAATTCCAACATTACGCGGGCAAAGTCATTGGCAGAAGATAGAATGGCCGCATGGTTGGATTTTTTATGCATAAGCCTGGCCTTTAGCCTTTAGGCTAACTACAGTATGTCGTGACTGTTCACTGTTTAATTGTGTATTTAATTATGTGAGCTAATCGATCACGCCATGTTGGTTTGTGGTATTTCTGGCGTACCTACCTTACAAATAATGGTCAATCATTGGTGTTAATAACCAAATCGTTAGGAGACAGAATATTCTTTCTGGCGATCTCGATTCATGAGTCCGTTATATTATATTATAATAATATCTACAGCTTTCAGCCAGCCAGCCCTAAAATTATACTTCTGAAAATGGAGCACAACCTTTCAAAGGTCAAATTGAAAACCACCTGATTTTTTTTTTTTATGTTAACAGTTAGAATTTCACAAATCATCAATTAATCAAAATGTGGGCGATCAAAAGTGTACCTAATAGGTAAAAGTAGTCAACTTTTCACACGATAGTATAAAACACGGGCCAAATGCGAGTCGGACTCTCACACGAATGGTACCGAATAATAATTAACCGGGAAAAAAACACGTTTCTTGTATGGGAGCCCCCTTTAGTTTTTAATTTAATTTAATTTTTATTAACACTACATTGTATAAAATAACTAATTTCGTAAGTCGGTGAAAAAAAAACTGCCCCAGTGCAAGTTGGACTTGCACACGAAGGGTTTCATACCATAAGCCGAAAAAACATGTTTCTTGTATGGTCCCCATACAAGAAACATGTTTTTTTTATTTTATTATATGTTGTTATAGCGGCAACAGTAATACATCTGTGAAAATTTCAACTATCTAGCTATCACGGTTCATGAGATACAGCCTGGTGACAGACAGACAGAAAGTAGTCTTAGTAATAGGGTCCCAATTTTACCCTTTGGGTACGGAACCCCAAAAAGCGTCTCAATCGAACACCATCGTGAATCACTGATTCATCGTTTTCTTCAAATTCAACGCAGTCACTGGTAAAGAAGGATGTTTTCACACTATCTACCGGCAGACCATTGTTGGGAACTGATAAACATCCTCCTTGCAGTCACAACACTGATAGACTTCTAGAGATCTTTACTTTAATCCTAAATATAGACTATACTAGATACTAAATGGCGTGTACCTACTATGTGTATACGGGTATTGGTACCTTAGTATACCTACTGTGGTAAAGTTAATAAAATAAAATCCATAAAGTATAATGTATTGAGGAGCTCGTGGTTAAAGAACATCAGCCGCAAGGGTCGATCAAGGTTAAACAACGCTTGCCAAGGTTGGTCTGTGGATGGGTGACCATCTTAACAAACCGAGTTTCCTCCGTGCCTCGGAAAGCACGTTAAGCCGTTGGTCCCGGCTGTCATTTGTAGATCTTTGGCTGTCGTTACGGATTGTCAGAAGCCAGTAAATCTGACACCAGTTCTGCCAAGGAGTACCATGTTACCCAATTAATGGGTTGTGGAGGTCTGGTAGGCAGCCGCTCCACGCAAAATACTGGTATTCAGCTGAATCTGGTTTGACTGGATGCCGACCCCAATATATTTGGGAAAAAAGGCTTGGCAGATGATAAGTATAACGTATTGTGTAGGTATATTCTGTTTTTCTTTTTTCTATTCTTTTTTCTATTAATCAGAAAAGGAGTATTCCTTTTCTGATTTTCGGATATAAAGGCCGTCTGCCAAATTCTAATTTAATGTCAAAGTTTGACATTCAAAAACCGTCGTGCATAAACTGCAAAAACATGCTCCCAAAGCTAAAAACCCCAATTTAAGTTTTTCGAAAACTTGATGTTCCTTGTACTTAATCTTGTCGTATCGACGAGTAGGTACATACGACAAGATTACCCACAACTTCATCCAACCAGACGCAAGATAAAAAATGCAATAAGTATACAGATAAAACATCTGAATAACTGACAGGGTGACCTCATGAGATGAATCATGTGAACTTGAAGTGCATCTTCTTATCAGTAGGTTTCCAGATAGCTCAGACAATAGGATTTAGTGTTTAGTCACAGACCACATACCTATCTACTTGGCTAACTAGGTTTCATTAACACGAATATCTTTAAGTCGCTGTCTGTGTACCTAGTCATGTCATGAATCATCTTGGATTCCAGTATTCTTTTAAAATCATTTGGATCTTTAATTAAGATATTTTAAGTAAGTACTGCAGGCAGTACCTAATTCTGGCAAAATGAGCATTTTGTCATTCAAAGGTTAATATTACAATAAAGAAATAATGGGTTTTATGAACGCTGTTTTGAATACTGGCAAAATCTCGTTACCTGTTGAGCAGGCTGGGGGGTTTCGCTTCAAACTTATGGCAGTCTGCCAGTAGGTATACTTGAATACTAGGTATCTTTTTACCGATGGGAAATCGTCAAAATGACTCTTTCCACTCTGGGTGGAGCGGAAGGGAGTGTCTGACTCTTACTGACACCATGTTTCTTCAGTGAAACATATGGACACTACTAGCCCTTGAACGTAGCGGTATAAATGTAGGTACCTCAGTTCTTGATTTCACCCAAGAGCTCAGGCCCTCACTTCACTTCATATGTAGAAGCCCGGAGCGTCAAGATTGAGTTTTCGAGCGCTATTTAAAGAATTCGGTGAGTTTTGTGACCAAATTAATGCTTAAGTATCAAAATACGAGCCTCACAATATGACGTAACATTCGAAGTAGGGTACCGACTGCCGCCCAAAATTAATAATGTCGAACAGGATGATATTCATGTCGTTTTCGTAGTAGCGATGGCGGCGTCTTAGTTGTCATTGTTTTTTTTCGTAGCTTTGTTGTAGCAATGTCACAGCATTGTCGTAGCAAAATCGTAGCTTAGTCTTGTCGCTACGAAAACGTTACTATTAACATTCAACTTTAGGAAGCAGGCTCCCACTCTAGTTATGACTTTATGAGTTACCCGAGTTACCTAAAATCCTTAGGTATTTCGATACCTACGGTTCTTAGGTAACTCGAGTACCTAACGGGAACGTTAATACTTACCTAAGTATACAACACATTATTTCCATTAACGTTTAGCTAATTAAAAACATCGCATTAACATTAACTCAGTAATCAAGTCGATAATTTACTTAACACAATATTCATTGTTGAACGTTTCCAAGATGGCGATATTCTGTTTCAATGCAAACCCGTTAAGGAAACAAAAGTCTACGTAAGTACTAAGGAAGGTACCGATATGAGCCTAGGTACCTAAGTCTAAGTACTAAGGTTCGTATAAGGCAAGTCCCGGTGGACAAACGCATCGACTCAGTCCTGGAATGCACGCGCAGGAATGCGGCTCTTCAAGTGCAGCCACAGTTAGAAACTTTAGTCTAGTCCACCAGCCACCCACGTAGAATATGACTAACTTCCCGCCCGCCAATTCTGGCTCCAATTACGAATTCCGAAGGTTCGTGTTACAATTTCAGACTATTGAGCATCCGCATGTACCAAATAGGGGGACATCATTATGCCGCCGAAACAAAACGCGTACGTACCTATTTACATAGATAAGAATCAGATTTCCACATTTCAAACCATAATAATATAGTGAAAATCGTTCACTGTAAAAATTAGTCGCAAGTTCCTCTGGACCGCATCTCGTCTCATGCCTTCAATTATTATCAACACGCAGAGATGAATCGATAAACAATTCTGCGCTCCCATTGGATGAATAGTGGGCGCGGCGCAACGCCATTGGTCGGTGGCGCGGGTCGGTGTCGCGTGACGTGACGTCAAGGCCGATGACCTTTAAATTGGCGCAATTTTTCAATTTAGACCATAGAGACGGAGAAAAGTTTTTGTCAATCAAATATCCATTTGTTTGAATAATAGAGTGGCACTTATCGATCATAGATATTGAGTACTTGAACTAGAATGAATGAATATGATTCCTTTGCCCTTGATTTATTCTAGAATAGGCGCCGAATGCTCGCCTAGTAATTTTTATCGGTATAAATCATAATAAAATGCCATAAAATTACGAGATATTCTAAAATACCGATGTTTGGTACCTACCTACATATATTTATTAGCAAGTGTAAGGTTTTATCAGATATTAGTTATCTTACTAAAAGTTAATATTTATTTAAATTATCACGTTAACAAGGCGGGCCCTTTGAAATACTTATCACTTTTTATCACTAGTCGATGGTTCTGAAAAATGTTTCCATTATGATTTATGGTGTTTCATAGACAAGTAAAGGTAAAATAAAAGAGGTGTGACAAAAACTTCGATGATATGATTAGATAGGTGGGTTAAACCAATCTTCTTATCAAATATTCAAATACCTCGTATCTATCCCTACATACTCGTCATGTTTGCGTTTACAGTAAAGCCAAAATATCGTTGAATTCGCGGTAAGGCTAACCAATCTATGGAATATTTTTTGGTATCGATTCTGCAATCATTAGATAGAAATTACTTAGTAGGTATTTTTTTATAATTTTCAGCAACAGCGAACACTGAAAATTGACTGATAAATAGGTTTAATGAACTTTATTTCTCGCTAGCTTTTTCCCGCGACTTCGTACGCGTTAAAACCGTTTTTTCGCGTTCCTGTATAGCCTATATACCCTTCCTCATGAATGTGGCTATCATTTAGACATAAACCTGCAAAAAGAATTTTCCAAATCCGACTGGTAGTTCCAGAGATTACCGTGTTCAATAATTCAAACAAAGATAGAAACAAAATCCTCAGCTTAATTATATTAGTTTATATAGATTATAGATATAGGTACCATAGTTCTGATACTCAGTTCACTTAAAATGAGATTCACAAAATATTAAGTAAGTACAGCTAAGTGCGACAAGTTTCATATTATTATAGCAAAAAATTTATTTCATAACTAGTCTTTGCCCACGACTTCGTCCGCGTGGAATAGTTACTTGGGGCAGACGTTTTTGTTTTAAGATTTTGAAATTTGGTAAAATTTCAGTCAATGCTACTGAACAGAGAAATAATAGATAGATATAGATACATAGTTTGACAAATATTCGACGTGATTCTTTAAATTGGCATAACTTTTTTATGTATGAACCGATTGACATGAAACAAACACTAAATGTAAAGAGCTTACCACAACGTATTAATGAAAACCACATTTAATCGGATAAGCCGTTTCTGAGATTAGCGTGCACAAACGCACAGACAAACAGACAAAAATTCTAACAATCATTGTTTAAGGTGCTATTTGAGTAGATAAAGGTCCCAAAAAGGTTTTTTCTCATATACCTTCCATGTACAGACAGCAATCCGTTACATTTTTATTATATGTATCTATAGATCTCATAGTTCAGCAGCATTTCATTATAAATAATGACTTGCTGTTTTTCATAAATATTTATTTAATCAAAAATAAATAAATCAATCTGGCTAGCTTTGTCCCAATTATGTTGGGGAGTACAGACGCCAGCATATCTAGGTACCCGAAACTGTCAAATTCTCCCAATCAACCTTGAACCTAATGCTTCAGCGATAAAGTTAAAAATTTACTAAAGAAATTTGACAGATTGTTGTAGCTTGATATGCTGGCGTCTGTAAATACCAGTATTTTACATGGAGCGCCTACCTATCTGACTGCTAGTACTTGGGAAACACGATACACCCTGGCAAGACTGGTTTCAGATTTTCTGACTTCTGATTATCCGAAACGAATGTCAGAAGTCTACAAATGACGTGCTTTCCGAGGCACGGAGGAATCGCTGTATGTTAAGACGGTCACCCATCCACGGATGGACCTCGGCAAGCGTTGCTTAACCTTTATGATTGTCCTGGGCAGTTGTTATTTAGCCTCGAGCTCCACACAAAGTTGACTGATAAATGAAATGTAAAACAAAATCAGCAAATCAACACAGATCATACAATTTTTCATTTAAATTCATGTTTTCATCCAAATCCTTTCAAAATTAAGCTATAAAATACATACATAGGTATGTTTGATGTTTACTAAGCTACTTGACACCTGTGATCTCTCATAAATATTTCATTAACACCGTCTGCCGCTTATCTCAAGACATGACAAATTGATGTTCATGCAACTTGTCTGGAACTATCGTAGACTTTACATAGACAACAAGTAGGTACCTAAGCAACGAGAATACAAGGACTGTGTTATGTATGAACAAAGCAAAATAATGTTATTTATAGCTAGTGTCTGTACCCGGCATTAAGTATTATAACTTACTTATAACAAAATAAAGTTTAGTCTATGTCAGCCCACGCTATTAATTTTATTAAATTGTCACATTGAATCGGTAGTTTTCTACTTTTAGTTTTCACTGATAGACCACAGAAAATAATAATTACCTTCCTATTATTAAAAAAAAAACAGAAAACATTCACCACTACCACAGAGTAAATATAACAGTAGGTACAAACACGCACTCATTACCAGTCTAACAACCCGAAATAGGTCTTCCGTTCAGCCGTTCATCATTCGCGTTTAAAAATAAAAGGCGGCGCTAAGACTGAATGTCACTGAGATAAATAGAGGTTCAATGTCCATCTTCCTATCGTATCAGTATTGCACCATAATGCAACCGATAAAAAAATGGTCGTTGCACTTTTTATAGCCATATTTATGCACTTATCATACGGTTACATTGCACTTAAGTAGGTAATTTGAGAGCAAAATAAATTGTATAATCGTGTTTACTAAGAATAATATTACTGTATTTGTCTAAAATTGCTGTATTTTAACGTAGGTATCCATCATAGACCTTGAAGGAAGCTGTACCTACCAGGTTAAGGTTAATAAATATGGGTAAGGAACTAGAGACTTTGTCAAAATGTTGATGAAAGTATTGCACTTGCAGTTTTCAAGACTAGTTTAGGGCTTCATATGTAGGTACTTAGGTAATTATCATCTTATCATCATGATATTGATTAATTACATTTATCTAAGCGCCTAAAACGGAAAACGTTAATCATGTGTGGGGGAAGGGAAATAAAAAGATTGTGATAATCTATCAATTAATGATAATACCGAGGCTTTAAATAAGTTTTACGATGTCAGGATTATTAGCTTCATATTTTGATTACAACATATCTAAATAAAGCAATTAAAATTACTTACATAATTGTTTTAAGTAATTGATAGCAATTTTATGAGAGTACCAAAGTCTAGAAAATTTATTTAAATTTATCTGATCTTATAAAATTGGTTTTCAGTACCGACAAGCCAAAAAAACGATAAATAAAATTGTAGTGTAGTTTTTCACGAAATAAAGGTAGGCTGTGACAAGTTTGTCTAACTCTATCGTTTGAGCTTCGCCCTTAGCTCTCCAAACAAACTATTTTGTCTATGCTTTAGGATTTTGTTTTACTGTGTAACATTGTGGACTTTGCCACGTCGAAACAGCGGTAACCGCATTTGCATACAATATGGTCCAAAAAAAAAAAAAAATTAAACGTAATAATGGAATTCTTTGACCTTTACATTTACAAAGTTTATAAACAAAAGCAAAACAGTAATTGATATCTGATCTGAATAAATAAGTTGGTTTAGAAAGAACATAAGATTCTATTCTTGTAAAAACTTAATATTTTAATTTTAATGCAATATCCATTAGACAAGTTTTTTTTATTCTTTTTTGTTCACTCTCTTGCTGCTATCTGCAGTATAACAATGTGCAACACTGGTGTCTACATTTGCTTAATTTTGTCTAGCACTTGAGAGGAGCCCTCTCCTCAGACATTAGACAAATACATAAAATTTATCTTTAAACAAATATAGCAACATATTCAAATCATTGTTTTACCTACCAATTCACATTGACTACGAAATATCTCCGCAGACACAAATTAGCACGGATTAGTTCAGTATTTCAATCATGTCCAGTAGCATAACTAGGTAGGTACCAATCTCGTGACCGATTTCTTATTTCATTCAAAATACACTTTAATCATTCGGTCTTATTTCGACCCATGCCCTGGATGAAAATATGATGATTTCAATGAACGTTTAATTTATTGGGCAAAGTTAAGGCTACCAAAGTTTAAAAAAACTGGAAAATAAATAACATAATCAAATAATGCTAAGTGTTTACCAAAAAAACACTAATTAATGAATGCACCAACCAAAAGTTAGTAAGTTAGTGATTAGCACGAATGCAAAATGGAATAACCTTCAAAAGATTTTTTCTCTTTTTAACCGACTTCAAAAAAAGTAGAAGGTTCTCAATCCGGTTGTATTTTTTTATGTTTGTTACCTCATAACTCCGTCATCTATGAACCGAAAACCGAAAAACATCTTTCATGTGAAAGGATATACGTTCCGATTGGTCCCATAGAATTTTATCAAAATTCGGTAGTTTGGTTTTTAAATTTAAAATAGCTGGAGGAAATAGAAAATATATCATCTAAGTAAACGAAATTGCGTGTTTTGCTTTCCTGTGGTCGTGTTAGGTGTGGGTGTGTATCACTAAAAAGTGTAAAATTAGCAACGTTTTTCCAAAAAACAACCGACTTCCAAATAAAAAAAAAGTATAAAATAACTTTAATTTTAGAAGTCCTATTTTTCAAGAAGGCTTGTTTCAAAGTTATTTTATACTTTGTAGTGTTTTTTTTTTATTTGGAAGTCGGTGTATTTTTTTGGGATTTTTTTTTATTGACAATTTACGGATAGTCTTAAACTAGTTTTATTTTGTAGTGAAAATAGAATTTTATTATTTAAGTAGGTAGGATAAATGATATTGGAACATTGTTTAAGTATAATATAATTAATTTGCACATTTAATGCCTTGTGAATGAAATCCACTTTAAGTAACATCGTTATTTGAAACGAGTAGCAAATTATGGCATTAAATAAATCTTCGTAACGCAAACGAAACGCAATGTCAAGTTCAAATGACAGATTGGATTGTAAAATGGCTGCGTAGGCTTCCATCGACTGTATCCGCTGCTCTGAGTAAGGCAAAGGAAATGACTGCCTGTCCAGCCTATTGCCATCAATTGATCTTTTGAATCGGTTAAGATGATAATCTCTGTCTATCCTGACTCATCCGATCACATGTCTCGAAAGGATATGTATTCTAAAGCTCAATTTACTGCAACCTATTCATGTATTCAGATGTCATTCTATGAAGAATTTATTCCTGAGAACGTCGTACTGAAAGGACATTAAAGGACGGTCACTGTTAAGCTATTTGTCCCTATAAATAGAGACGGTTTATCTCCAAAGAGCTATAATTTTCCCTCCAATACAGCCTCGCATTGGCGAATGACAGTTATTTATAAACATGTCCTATTCATGAATAAATAGATGCCACAAATAATATAATGTTAAGACTGCTCCATTGCCAAACGCAGAATCTTCCGAGATCTATTTACAGACAAAGGTGACTGACTTATTTATCAAAGCTATGCTTATGCAACTGACTAGAAATCACATAACTCCAGAAATATCATTTCCATTTGAGGAAAGCAACAGCCAGTATTTCAGTGTTGCGTGGCTGCTAACTACGCTGTCTACGCCCCGCAAATCAATAAAATCTCAAGTACTAGAAGCTTCCATACAAAAAAATCATACAACGTGACCTCTGACCGTGGGGACCAATATACGCAAGCAAATCAAACATGCACACAAATAGAAAACGGAACTCGCGATCAGTATTGTTATAGAAAATGGCCGGCTCTCAACAAACCGTCTCGCATCTTATTGATGGCAATTGAAGCTGATTGTCGTCAATTTTACGACAATTGCCCGACAGTCGACCGCGTCCAATGGCGGCTTAATCGCTAAACTATGTCTGGATATTCTCATGCGATCTTCCCAATTAATTGAAAGGATATTTCGTTGTGGTAGGTCTGAAGAAGATATATCGCCCCTATTGTTGGTTGCCAGCATGCTCTTACGACTTGATTGAGTAATCATAGCCCGAGATTTTACATAAATGGAGCGAGTCGTTTATTTGTAAGGCCAATGACACTTTTGAATTAAGTAAGAGGGCTTTGGATGACTGACCGAAAATTGGTTATAAAAATAGAATATTCTTTATTATTATGTAGGTACACCATATTCACAACTACAGGAAAGGTTGATTTAAAAAAACATTGTATGGTGACAATAATGATAATTTGGATTTTGAAAAAATTCGTACGTACAACATTTCCCTACTTCTGGGGTTGTCGGGTAAGAAAACAAACCATGGTGTCTAAGATACCATAGTTTGTTTTCATATGGCTTAAAGACAGTCACAAAAAACTTCCAAATAAAAATAAAAAACTATAAAGTATGAAACAGTTTTGACTTCGGGATTCAATGTTAAAATACGAAAAAACAACCAAAACCACCGACTTCCGACAATTTTTTTATTTTTCACTTTCTACACACAAAAAGTAAGTCACAGGAAAGCAAAATACGCAATTTCGTTTACTTGGATGACATATTTTTTCCAGCTAATTTGATTTAAAAAGCAAAGTAGGTGCCGAACCGATTTTGATGAAATTTCTATGGGACCAACTGGAAAGTATATTCGAAAAATATTTCACATAAAAAAGTTTTTTCAAATCGGTTCATAAATGACAGAGTTGATGAGGTAACACCCCAAAAAAAAATACTACCGAATTGAGACGAATCCTTTTTTTGAAGTCGGTTCAAAAGCGATGAAAACGTCTCAAAAACCAACAAAATCCAAGCCAGTTTCAAATTCTATTCTAACATCAGTGTGCAATGACATAATTCTCCTATGTAACGTAATCTTAACCACAAGGATATACATATCTCTTCTAATATTAATTTGCACGTAATATCAATTGACACAGAGTACATATGGCCGTTGCCATGCAATACATACAGCCAAATAATAATATAATAAGTAATATTTGCAGAGGTCGTTCAAAAAATAGAGATGACACATTGAGTGCAGATTTCGTGAACGATGTCTATCTTATCTTTTTATTTATGAAATATTAGCGATAAGCACGAAATAATAATAACTTGCCGTCATAAAAATTAACCTGAATTGCTGCAATTTTGGAAAATAGGTACCTATAGTGATGTATCGTTTATCAATCTTTAGACAATTTATGTAAAACTTTTTAGAAAGGTTTATGGAAAAGTGAGCACCTACCTACAGTTAACATTATTTTTTTAAGCCACAAAGGTACATAAAATATCTGTTTTTTTTTGTAAACGAAACAATTATTTACTTATTCGTAAGAAATACTTGCATTTTAAACATTAAATTAAAACGAGTGAAAATGTACTTACTAAAATGGGAACTTGAGTACCTAACCTTTTCAACATTAAAATGTTTTTAGACTTATCACAGCAAACTTACATTATTTATTAATTGTTACCTTTGGTATTTGCTTTAAATAAATAAGTATGTGTTAGGTGTGTAAAACCATAAATAAATTAACGAATAAAAAGACATACAATTTTCCACTGCAACATTTTATTGTCACTATTTTGTTGGGCTGTAAAGTATTATTTGCTTATATTTTGAAAAATAATGTAATAGCTGTTCATTTTCGTAAAAAAGAGAATTGAAACAAAAAATTAAAAATGGCACAACACGAAACCATCTTTTTCAAATAAATTAGTATGTAGTTAACATACAAATTTATTTGAAAAAGTGGTTTTTGATCAAAAAAAAAAAAAAAAAAAAAAAAAAAAAAAAAAAAAAAAAAAAAAAAAAAAA
>NDFZ01005366.1:17972-70459 GCA_002192655.3 Mamestra configurata | reverse complement strand
TTTTGATAAAAAAAAAAAAAAAAAACAAAAGAAGCTGCTATTTTAGAAACAAAAGAGTTTATTTGTAAGTACCAAGAATGAAGCATTCCCAAAAAAAACGATTAAGATCAAAATGAACAACCTACACAAGTTGGGATCTTGACTTTTGTTGTGCAACAACCAGGCCAGATTAAAAGCGGGCTAAGTATAAAAAAATATATATAAGTATTTTGTTTGGCAAAAACTTTTCCCGATCATCGACCTTTGTATTACGTATGATTCATAGGTAAACTGCACGAACTATTTGTAACAAAATCAATTTTGTCGTAGTGTAAATAGTGTTGGCAAGTTTCCGAGTCGATTCGCGAGTCAAAGTCCGCGCTAAGTCCAAGGTCTGAAGGAATCTAACTCTGTATTGTCTGTTTTTGTACGGTTTTTTTTTATCCTCTGCATCGTTGAATGATCTTAATCGCATGAGTGGTATGTTGTTTTTTTCCAGCTTGTCTGTAGTTTTGAAATAAGAACGCGGTGACTAGTGAAGTGACACATGATGGGGAATTCGTATATTTAGCGTTCAATGCCTATTCATGCGTTTTTTCCAAAGCTGAAAAAAAATCATTTGTATTGATTGTAATTGCTTTTTGGTTATCTTATATTCTTTGATAGATAAAATAAATAAAAAACAGACATTGTCTCTTGGCAACGTTTCCTGTATTTTTTTCTAAACTCATTCTTATCGTATTCAAGTTCAAAGGTCAGTCGCTTTATCCATTCGGCATGCTAATTTTCTTCAGACATTGCTACTTCATTTAAGTACTTGAATCTTGCAAAAACGAGACAAATGAAAAACGTGTCTGTTTTTTTGCTCCATTATCCAATGAAGGAAGTGAATAATTTGCGGGGCACCTAATATGCAACCAAGCTGAAAGGTTTTTTATTTGTAAACTGTTGCTGAAGATTAGATAAACCGTGGAACTTGCATATTGTAGACAGCACGCGAACTTAATGAGAGACCAGTTGTCTTCGAAGAAGATACAAGACACTTGACAGAGAAAACTGGGACATTTTCTAGTCAAAAAGATTAAAAATTTAATTCAGGTCCAAAAAGTCCAAAAAAAAATAATAATAAAATAACAACTTAACTTTTTAAACCAAAGGTTGACCGATAGAGAATGCTCTGTTGCATTAAGTCCGCACATGTACCACTACTATACATGACGTTTAAATAAATAATACAAGTTACAGAATCACGCGTATGAATTCCTCGAAAGAGGAGGAAAGAGAAATGTCTAATGGAAAAACCCCCATTAAACTTGTAACAGACTAGCAAATAAAAAAAAAAGAACAAAAAAAAGAAGCGCCTTCAAATTATTTGAGGGCAACCAACTATCTGACCTAATCGAAGCAACTATCTGACCTAATCGAAGTTGATACTGACCCAACATCGAAGCAGACTCATGAAGAAAGAATGTATCAATTTAACCCATTACCGATGAAGAGACTCATTCAACAAGTTATCAATTAAATCGCCATGCGACAAGGGGGCCTTTTGTAACCCCATTGAGCCCCGAGTTCCCGATAATGATGAATAATCAGCACTCATTGCAGGTGGTCAATGTGGTCGTATCAGTACCAGTAAAAGTGAATAAGTCCATTTTTCTTTATCAGCCGGTAAAATTTTATGAGCAATTTAGATTATCTCGTGTTTCAAGAATGGTATCTTTTCGGGAAATCGTGTGTGTCGCTAAGATACCTATTTGAATTAGTTAATTTTGGATGTAGTTTTTCCAATTGGTTTTCTAAATAACTTTGCTTTTGGCTGTTTCTCTTGAATTAAAAAAATACTTGACCATACATTTAACCTTTTGAACGCCAGATCATAAACGCATCAGCGTACCCCCGACGCCAAGTCACAAATTCGGCGTTTTTTTTTCTCGCATATTTGTGAAATTTGGCGTACAGGGTAAACTTTAATTTGTCACACATACTTATGTGATAGTGGCGTTCAAAAGGTTTAATTTCACATATTTATTTCAATTAATGTTTATAAAAAAAGATTCTACGTCCCAAATATTCCCATACCTACTTGACTACTGATCTGCCTTCCCTTTTGATCACAATTGCCCTGAAAACTTTTTTGTGTATCAGAACTCCCGGGAAATGTCATGAGGCCCGGGAATGTCACAAAATCACATCACGTTACTAACTCTTTTTAGTTTAAACTCTCTGGGCATCTCAAACGAAAAAGGCTTGGTTAAAATTCTGCACGTTTTAACTTTTTTAATTAATAAAAGGAGCACTGAGCACGTACACACTCGAACATTTAATATTTGCCTTTATAAAAACTCGCTCGTGGGTAGTTGAAAATGAACCACATAAATAGGAATGAATGCATGTAGGCTACATGGGGCGTTCAATAAAGGCGGTTAATCTTACTTCTGCAATGCGGTAATATGTACGTTTTATGTGCGTCCGTTAAAAAGCCTAAAAATCTATGACATTTTAACAATGATTAAAAAAAAGTTAAATTCTAACTATTTTGGTAACTAAATACGTAGTGATGACTAGGTATACTGTTATCGAATTATTTTATCGGAACAGAGCATTTTCATCAAAAAATTTGATGTAATGGCGGGTTTCCATAGAATGTTGCATGGCCTGAACTAGATTATATTTTGGCAAAAAAAAAACGGAGTTTTACGCGATAAGCAGGATTATTCAGTTATCTACATTTCCTATCTGCCGCCATATTGAAATGGATTAACTACCAGGTACAGTAAGTACCTACTTATTACTTAGGTATTATTACTTCGTGCCAAAAAGGTCGAGGTTCGGTTACAACTGACTCATATTATTATAAAATATTTATACATATAAAATTAAAATAATATTGCTACGGGTTCTTTTTTTACAAAAAACAGCTAATAACTACGCCCGATTGCTTTTACTAAAACAGTTTCGGAAAGTATACCTACACGAAATGTGCAACAGATTTTTTCCGTACACCTACCTACATCCAAAATAATATTATATATTTGATATAAAAAAATAAAAAGTTTTTTTTTACGGAAAACCGCAAATAACTACCTACTCCGACTGATTTTCCCTTAACGGCTTCAAAATATAAACCAACACGAGCAACAGATTTTTTCCATATACCTACATTTAAGCAGAGAATATTTCAGATTCAGTGCAACGTGGAAGGCTAGGGGCGTTGCTCACAAACCCAGAACGCTAGACTTGCTAGCTAGGGCAATCAATACCAGATGACCTAAATATGCTTTTACACAGGACAAGCTACAGGTACTAACACAATAGAACATAAAATACAGAACCTTAAACATGTTCTATGTATGCCTGAAACACCATTGTTAGTACAAGGTTTTCAGCACAATGGGCGCAGGTAATTTGTATGGCCTATACCTATATAATAATACCGATTAAATTTCTGTATATTATCAGAAGGTAGGTAGATTGCTACGTATATTGTATAGTAAGTTATTATGAAGCAAGTACCGATGATATCGAAGCAACAGATGAGTAGCTTTCTTGATTGTGAGAGACAGTTTAATTTATCGATCTTAATTTGCGTGAAGTTTTAACCAAAGTAAATAATTTTATCTTAAAAAACCTATTTGACTAACAGTAGGTAATCTTTGTATGAAATCGAAAGAAAAAAACTAAGTAAGTACCTGAATTAAATAAAAAAGGACAAATCACGAAAAACGTTGATTTTTCTGTTAACCCATTTTCACAGTTGGATTTTGCCGTTAAATCTATACCTACAGCTTCTTGCGAAAAGGAGTAGAAAAATCGTATTTATTAAAGTGAAACAATCATAAAATGGTGGCAAGTAGGTAGACGGGAATGAAAAAACTACATTTTCTAGCGAAATAATCCGCAAGTAAATTAAAAGAACCTAAAATAACGAGAAGAGAACTTTTCGAAAGCGAAAATAGAAAAATATTCAAGTGAAATTCAAATAAGTGCAAAAAGTGTCGGCTCGCCCCGGCCGAAGCGGGCGCGGCGTGGAGGCGAGAGCGAACCGGCCGGCTTCCAACATTGATTTTTTTCTAGAAGAATTACGATGAAATTACAGAACAAATAAACTCACCGATAGCCTTCATGAACTCGTCGAAGTTCTCCGAGGAGATCATCTTGTATTTCTTGCCGACGAATTCCATTTTTTAATATAAAAAATGCTTTTTAGTGAATTTAAAAGTATGTGAGTCCGTACTACCGGTCGGAACAGGAATGAATATACGCGGCAAACGGTACAACTGCTCGCCTCTGCGCATGCGTCAACGAACGAATGAGCGAGATGAACGGAATGAATGAAGTTATTGAACTGAATTGACCTTGACACCACCCGGCGGTTTTATAGTCTGTAGCGGGCGGGAGACTTGGTGAGATGAGGGCGGGGCTGCTATACTCATGCGTTTAGCGAGATTTTGCGAGAGCTACGATTATGTTTGCTTAGTAAATTGGATGGTACAGTATATGAGATGATTATGCGTCGTCAGTGGCTTAATCTGGGGTATTGGCATAGGCTGATATGTTATTTGGGTCATGTTTGCAAATTATTAATCAGAATCGTATGACCGACACCCTTTTGCTTGTAAACCGCTTCAAACGATGCCCCTTGCCGTCTTTGCAAAAATAGTGTTGATTTTGTCTCTTTCTTTCGCCCCAGATAGTTTCATGCCATCTCTTTTCAGTATTTCTATTCAAAAGCCCCTATAATTTTAGTGGCCGGATGAAGCTATTTTGGGTACAATGATTTTGATTGTTAAGTACTTTAATTCGTTTTTTGTCAAATCAAATTGAGTATAATGTGATTTAAAAATGAAAAATGGGCTTTAAATAGTTCCCATAAGAAAAATTGTGGGCTTTTGGACAATGTAGCATGATACTCGTATCACACTTACAAAGTTTCAAATTAATAAATGATTTGGTGGAGGACATTTTGAAATCACAGGTTATGGAATTCCAATTAGGTTATACATGTAAATATCCGTTGTATTCAGCACTAAACATTTCAATTAAAACCACATTTTTATTGAAAACTGGCTTTTGCCTAAGACTTCGTCCGCGTGGAATAGTTACTTTGAACAGCCATTTTTATTATTAAGATATTTACTATTTTTTTAAAAACGCTGGGACATATTTATGTTTTTTTATCTAACGTCTAAATACAAAGGTGGTTTCCTAGTTTTACGTGAAATAATGACGGACTCACGTACAAACTTTCATCCCCTATTTTAACCCCATCAAACTATTTCTCGCGACAAAAGGTGGCCAATTTCCTTCTCCAACATCGGTTCAGCGTTTTAATTATCAAAACATTTTATTTAAATTCAAATTACAGAAATAATCGACATTAAACAAATTATGGCACTTTTCACCAGTCTCCACATTTCTCCACAAGTCAGGCATGTCACAAATAAACTCTTTTTCTATCTTCTTTCTTTCTCTGTACGTCTTCCTCTGTAGTCAGCCTCCTAAGTCCTACTTATTATTGTATGTTTGGCATACAAAATCTATATTAAATA
Organism: Mamestra configurata; assembly: GCA_002192655.3. Lineage (NCBI taxonomy): Eukaryota > Metazoa > Arthropoda > Insecta > Lepidoptera > Noctuidae > Mamestra > Mamestra configurata. The sequence continues at coordinate 64,928 of NDFZ01005366.1, read as the reverse complement.
TATTTTCATAGATATCCCCAGCGCATTCAGTACAGACGCCAGCACATCCAGCTACCCGAAACTGTCAAATTTTCAAAATCAACTTTGAACCTAACTCTTTTACGATAAAGTTGTAAATTCATTCAAGAAATTTGACAGATTGTTGTAACTTGATGTGCTGGCGTCTGTACATTTCCAATGATACCATGCACGGCAATTGTTACAGCCAATATTCTTTAAGTCGTTATTTCTGTATCGGTAGTCAATTCCTCTTCACATTTCACGCAACTTATTCTGTGAATTCGACAGCTTTTCTGCTTTCCTTTTTGTAATTCTTCTTTTTTGCCTTTCTTCTTCTTTCAATAAATTCTAATCCCTTAATTTTAAATCAATATGTCGTTTCTTCTCTTATTCTTCATGTAAAAACTAAACCAAGCCATAGAATATATGAAAACCCTCGTTTACAATAACTTCACTACATTGTGTAGCTTAAGAAACCTATCACTGCGTGAAGCAAAAATTAAAATTACCAAAGAGTTAATAGTCTGGACAAACGAAAACACAGAAAATTTTATAAAACACATTGTGATCTCATAGTTCTTTATTCATTTACCTACAGGGTTTTTTCTAAAAGAATATGTCACCCATCTCATAGTTCTTTAAATAAATATAGGCATTAAATGCAATTATCTAGTTTTACTTAATCTAAGTTCTTATAATTTAAGTTAATAACATAACTATAATTCCCTGGAGAATTAAACTTAACGAAAAAAATATATATATTGCTCATTATTGTACCTTTAGTTTCTAGTAATATTGTAATTATTGTTATTCTGTGTATACTTATTAATAATTTGTAATAACTGCATATGAATCCTAAAAGCTTCCTGCGGGACAGGCCTAGCCTAGTGCAGGAAGTCTTTGAAAATTCTTTTATGCTTAATTTTTAAAGAAACTAAACACTCTTGTATAACACACAATTTGTAACCTATATTTTCTTTTTAATAAATAATAATATATAATAATATCTTGGGACAACTCACACACGGTCATCCGATCCCAAACTAGGCAGAGCCTGTGCTATGGCAACCAGACAACTGATAAACATACTTATATATTTCTAAATACATACATATTATAGATAAATTACACCCAGACACAGAACAAATGATCATGCTCATCACACAAAGATTTGTCCTGGGTGGGAATCGAACCCACGACCTCAAGTCTAGCAGTCAGGGTCACTAACCACTCGACCAACAGGCCAGTCAAATAGACGGACAGAGTTAGTTTCGCATTTATAATATTAGTATGGATGGTAATAATAATAGTCCTGAATAACTACGAAAAGGATGATGCCAAGACAGTGTTTTAACTTTATCAAGATTGGATCGTGAAGCGCCTGATTTAAAATCCAAAGCATTGTTTTGACGCTTGAGGAACATGGTGTTGGTAATCCCGAAGGGGCCATCATTTCTTGTCCAGCCATATTAGAATCATTATGAATCAGGGGCGGATCCAAGATTGTCGTTCATAGAACTTTTTAGTGTAGGTATATAATTGTATTTTGTTCCGGTACTTATAAGCACTAACACTAGTTTTTAAGTTTTTGGATACTAACTAATGAATGGACTCTGTCTGAATTAAAAGATTTTTTTTTTTTTAATGAAACCTGTACCTAACTTTATTCTGATAAGAAATATACCATTTTATAGTTACAGTATATTCCATTTTTATACGTACACCTTCTTTATTTCTCTTGCCATCAAAATGTAACAAGATCCAGTTTTTAGGTAGGTAACCGGAAAAATACTAACAACTTGTTAGGGACGGGGAATATATAAATAAGCCCGGATTACCGTTTGCGGAACATAAGAATCCGTTAGCGACAAAAAGGTTTATTACATGGATAGGATCAATTTCAGGCTGAATGGTGAGGCTTTTCTTATTGGCTATGCTGAAGACGGGAAGGTAAAACGGAACGAATAATTTAGAAAATAAAACGGCTCGCAATATTTTTCAACATTTTCGAAACTATAGTAGGCGCCAGATAATCGTGGAATATCGGTCATTGACCCACCTACATTTATTGACATTGTTAATTTGAAAAACGGAATTAATGACACAAAGCTGTCCCGAATCATCATCTCTCGTGATCCTTAACATTGTCTAATAATGAAAAACGATTCATATTTAATTGTTCAGATACCTATGAACAGTTATTAGGGAAAGGTCAATATAGGTACTTTATTCCACATTTATTTGGCGTCTACTATAAAACTTATAATTGTCACCGGAAAATAGCAAGTGCCGTAAGATTGTAAAATATCGCGTGAAATTGTAAGCAATTTTTTCTTAATAAGACACGAATATATTTGAAACTATGGAATTTGGATGGGATAAATATATCGAGAAATTGCAATCTCATAAAGATTTATTACAATCACGGAGTCTACAATTTTCCGGTGACATAATCAACAACAAATTACTCTACGATTCTTATTCAGTGTGTTTCAGTAGTGCGTGGTCATATTAACGTGATGTTCTGCCGGCCTATTCTGTCAACTTTTCTCCGTGTAAACTCAGGTGAATTGAACATGACGTGAACTGTCATTCGAACTTGTGTGTATGGATTGACAGGTCACTTCGTGTTCCTTTCACCTAAGCTTTCGCGGTGAAAGGTTTACAGAAAAGCGTTTCATCAGATCTGTGATTGAAGTAAAATGAATGACACCAACTGCATCAGACCGCTCCCAAAGTGACGTTTTTTTTGGGTTCCGTAGTCAACAAGGTACTCTTATAGTTTCGCAATGTCCGTCCGTCTGTCCACGGTTTAGATCACAAACGCCTTACTCGCAAATTGGCGATGTATCGCCAATCCCATGGTATGGGATGTTTTTGGAAAGCGAGTAATAGTCGACCAACCTATAAAATGTAACTTGATAATTAAAAATTTCGTAATAATTCCATAGTAAATTACTTAATACTAAGTGCGTTTGTAACTTTGCAATTTTATAGTGAATTTTTATTATTATAATAATATATCTATTTATTTTTTGTCATGGTTTACGACACTGGTAACAACGAAACCCTTCACACGCACTTGGCAGGTTTTATTATTTTTATAATTTGTGTTTACTGTATGTATGTATTGTTTATCAGATACGAAACATCACCCTTAAATATATGACCACGAACTTTTGAAATACCCTCTGTACTTTGTCTTTGTACACAAAAAGTTTAAATATTTTCAATTTTTAGCAGCTTAACCTAAAATTGGATTCCCTAGCAGCAAACCATACTGCAATAGTGATTTTACATAAGAGGATAACTAATAGGTGCACAAAAAACTTAAAACCACATTAATTAAATCCTGCTTAAAAATATAGTCTAAATATATAGGTATACATATAAAGCAGACACAAAATAATAATAAAACAACAACACTTATTTATTCATTCAAGCTTTTCTGGACTTGACTGCGAAGGCACACAAAGTAACTCCTCAACGGCAAATAGCATAACCACTCATTATGAGAATAATGTCAATTTAGTTGTGGGGTTATCACCTCTTAAAAGTGGTAAATAAAAAACTTTTTTACAAAAAACTTTAATTTCGAAATGAAATTAAAGTTAAGCTATACTTTGTAGTGTAAAAAAGTTTTTAAGTCAAAAAGTTTTTCTTCTTCAATTCTTTACCAGTCAGCAGCCAGTTAAAAAGACTACACTATGGAGGTGTACTAATAATAATTAAATTCTCATTGATTAGTCATTTCTGCGGAAGGTGCAGAAAATCTCTAACGGCGCAAATATAACAACCATATTTGGAGCTATATATTTGAGCCGTTTGGGGTTGAAACATTAGGCCCGAGGTCCGAGTGCTCACATACTCTTTCGGGACATCAGCAAACAACTTCTCAACTGTTCACGTGGCTTTTCTTCGGCCAAAGAATCAGCATTGCCATTCAACGCGGCAGTGCTGCCAGTGTTCTGGGCACTTTTGCCATTGACAGCGAAATGGATGATTTTTTTGATGCCCAATGATTTATTTTGTTTATATAGGTACGCGTTTGTACATAATTTCGCGATTATTAGTCTAGTTGTTTAAGTATTTAGTTGTTACTTGTACAAATTATAGTTCGTTAAATGTAAATATTAAATTAAATTAAAGTCATTTATTTTCAGACTAATAATGTCCATAATTGTTTGTAACAAAGGTCTTGCAACTACATTAGTCAATACTAAAATCAAATCGAAATAACTAAAATGAAATCAATTCCAAATAATAAAATCAACAATTAGTCATTTCTCTAAATTATAATCGTAGATAGCTGAAATAGAACCATTTTCTATTTTTTGTTATAACTGGCAATTAATGTAACTCGACACAAAAAAATGCTAGTCAATTAAGTGCACTTAATTGACTAATACTTTCATTGTGCGTAGGTAAAGCTAAGGTGTGATATTTCGTGCCGAAGTCTGTGTTTCCTGATAGCTACAAGCTACAAGTCTTTAAGTTAAAAGTGAATAGGTTACTTCTAGGCAAGCGAGCTCCATCGTTGACCACACCATTGCTTACCATCAGGTGAGATAGTGGTCAAACATGAGTCAATAATAATAAAATAATTAGCAGATACTTGTACTAAAATACCTCGTTATTTTTGACCACTAGTTTTATAAATACACCAGGGCTGCTACCCCATTAACTAAATAACCCTCTTACAGGAAGTTTAGCTGCGTATAGGATTGCAAGTTGTATTTAATCTTAATTAAATCGTGATTCCACTGCGGCGACAGGCGGTCGAGGCAAACCGAACATGACGGCAACGGTGAATCAGCAGTGCGATGTAAATCTGTCCCCGTGCTTAGGTGCAGTGAACATGAAGTGAGCTGTCAATCCATACAAACAAGATGGAATGACTGATCACTTCATGCTCACTCCATATAAGTTTATACGGTGAGATGTGGACAGAATAGACCGGCTGTTTTTTTGACGAAAACAAGTTGTGAAAAAAAAAGACGTTTATCATACTTTTAATAAAAATTTGGGTGTGCAGAAGTTTTAATTTTGTTGATTACGTAATGGTATCACGTGTTTTTATAATAATAATAATAATTTATTCAATATAAGTAGTTTGTACATGGTATACAAAGTTGTCTTATCTACTTAAATGTTATAAGGAAAAACCAGTACAACAAATATAAAAATGGGTCATAGGACTCCCTTTCCTAAACTAGGCAGGAAACCTGTCTGTATCTTAGGAAAGTTTATCGATTTACAGGTACTGAGTCTTATTGCGGTTATAAAAATATTGGTACGTGCAGTGCGCGAACAAAGTTGTTATAGTATGCGCCAGATAAATGTGGAATAAAGTATATTGACCTTTCCCTAATAACTGTTCATAGGTACCTGAACAATTAAATTTGAATCGTTTTTCATTATTAGACAATGTTAAGGATCACGAGAGATGATGATTCGGGACAGCTTTGTGTCATTAATTCCGTTTTTCAAATTAAAAATGTCAATAATTGTAGGTGGGTCAATGACCGTTATTCCACGATTATCTGGCGCCTACTATAATAGTTATCACCGAAATAAAAAACTAAAAACCGGTTAAGTGCGAGTCGGTGACAGAATGACCTCCTTGGCTGCAGGTCTCTGGCAGACAAGGTAGAACTTTGGAAGCGTCTAGTAAAAGTAAAAATGTGAAATTATGTTTTGTTTTTATATGGGGCTCTTGTACCATTTCTCGTCTAAGGCAGATGCCAAATATATTACGAAGTCAAATCTAAAACGTGGTTTTATATCAATAATATACTAATATAAGTAGTGCTAGCGTGAGGTCCGCTAGTACTACAGTACCATAAGGAGTTTAATCATTGTAAGTCAACGACAAGTCTAGCGAGTATCGAAAAATTTGGAACCCAGTGTGCGCGAATTCGAGACGCACTTGACAGGTTTTTATTATTTATTGTTATACTTTAGTATTGGCACTATTTGCATACAAAGTTTTATATTTTAATGTATTTCAATTTAAAGTTCAATTTAAAGCGAAAACTAAGTTCTTTTTTATTATTAAAACAGCAATATAAATCTACACACTCTGAAAATTTCAACTGTTTATGTTTTACGGTTTGTGAGATACAGACCGCTAACTAACAGACGGACGGACAGCGGAGGCTTTCGTTGTAAATTATGGAATTTTCGTGATATTATTTTTCAATTCATTTTATCCTAACAAGAGCGACAAATCGAGCGGAAATTCGAACTCCAACGGGATTATGGCGTATTATACAATCAGAGGAAATGTTTTGCATTATGACGATTCCACAACAATAACTCTTTTTCATTAAATTAGTAGCATTGGCTGGAAGTAGAAGCAACATTGCTCGCAGAACAGATGGTCGATTGGGCCGTAAAGTTCTGGGTTGGCGACCGCGTACCGGAAGAAGTAGCGTTGGAAGGCCTCCCACAAGGTGGACCGATGACCTGGTGAGGGTCGCGGGTAGCCGTAGTAGCGACGGATGCGAGATATACAGGATCGGTTGTTGTGGCGACACTTGGTCTATGTCCAGCAGTGGACGTCTTTCGGCTGATATGATGATGATGACGATGATGTGAAGCAAAACGTATAATTTTGGGAAGGATGCCTCTAGAATGGCATGGCTAGACATTTTTGGAAAAAGTCATCTTGCCAGTACTTATAGGTAGCCAAGGGTGGTTTGGATTTCATAAAAAACAAAAAGGCCAGTTACTACAGGAAGAAAAAATATAGTAGGTTAAATAATAATATTTACTTATGAAAACGTCCGCGTTGCTACAAACTGGGAATATAATTATATCAATTCAATATTGCTCCGAGACTAGACGAAATAAATCGTAACAAACTTGTTTTGAATGCCATCAAAATAAAGCTTAAGGTCGTCCAATTTGTGTTTTTAAACAACAAAATTGTATGATTTTTATGCGAGCCACAATAAAAAAAAAACAAAACTGGTTAAGTAAGAATTTATTGAGCTGGTTCCTTACCGTCACCTTTTATTTAAAAATCAGACTTGAACAGAGCAAGACGCGTTCCATTTTTTGATTCAATTGTTTTTTAATAAATTATCTTGTCGTTGAATAGTCACTTCAGTATTTTTTTTTTGTCGCAGCGATGGAACGCCCCTTTAAAATGGGTTCGTTGAGCGCATGCGCGAACATTTTGACATAGGGCAGTACTCAGCATCTTTCGTTTCAGTGTAGCCGTAGTGGTTCTGAAAACGCCCGCGTTTCGCCGTCCCACGTGCTCTAACTGAAAAACAACAAAATCATCACACGATTTTCTTCCCAAGGTGAGTTTTTTTCTGGATTTATTCTCATAGTTATCGTGTAAAATAATCCGTTTCAAAAAAATATTTGTGTGATTTTTTTTTTGGAGCCAAATGCATACAGTTGGAATACACGTATATTAAAAAAAAAAACTTACGTGTTTTTCATCAAAATTGCGTGAAAATCCTTTACATGTTCAAATCACAAAGGATATTTACAGAACAATCAGCATTTATGATGAAATTTTAATGGAATCTTGCCTTTGGTGACCTAGTTAACAGTTTGTTCCCCTACAGGACCGTTTAATCATTATTATTATCACAGTGGAATATTTTAATCAGTTAATTATATTATAAATAATTAATGGAGATTTCAGTTCATGTTTGTTTAGGTACCTACCGAATAATTGATTTGCGAAAATCATTCTAATGAAAAATATTTTAGTGTTGGCATTATAGGCGTATAAAATTCTTCCGTTACTGACTGACTGAGTGACTGAGAGACAACGCACAGCCGAAACTACTGGTCGTAGAAAGCTGAAATTTAGTATGTAAGTAGCTGCCGTACACTCCGCAGGGGAGCATTAAGAGAGGACTTCCCGAAATTCCTACGGGAACGGTAAAAACGGGATATGCGCATACGAAGCCGCAAGTAAAAACTAGTACTAGATATAAAGGATGGTTCAGAAGTGCATGGCCATATTTGGGGGTGATGTGGGGTACCTGGAACCTGATATACAGTAAATAAATATATCTGCTACTCAGCAATCAGCATCACCCTTTAATATGATGTCTTTGTGGTATTCAAAACTATTGCACTGTTGAAAAATGCAAGCAAAGCTGCGTGAAATCGTTACCTATGTACTATTGCTTCGAGGATAAAAAAATAAGACGCATTAAAAGATAAAATACCTTCGCAAGCAAAGATAAAATTTGCATAAACCCCTGACCTTTTAGAAGTTTTTTTACTTATTTTTATTTTATATTTTTGAATCGGAAGATATGGGCAGGTTTTTCTTGTTCAGACCAGTCAGGAGTCTATAAAATGAGTGTTTTTGTATTCATGCAATCTAACAAACTGGTACTGCGATCGTCAACCCGCTTGCTAAGCGTGGCGATTATGGCAAACCCCCCTTTGGGGGAGGCCTGTGTCCAGCAGTGGACGTCATTCGGCTGATGATGATGACAATGATGAACAAACTGTTAGATTTTCTTCTAAATAAAAACAACTGCGTGGTTCGTTCTTGTAAGTTAAGCAATTCTTGCTGAGGTCGGTACTCGGATGGGTAACCATTTATTAGGTACAGACCGAGACTCCTCCGTGCCTCGCAAAGCACGTTTAGCCGATTGTCCCAGCTGGTATATGTATGTACATCTTTGACAGTCGTTACGTTACGGGTAGTCAGGTCAGCAAATCTGACACCAGTCTTGCCAAGGGGAGTCGTATTACCCAGTTACTAAGTATATATAGAGGGAGTCTGATAGGTACTCGCTCCATCCTACTTCCTACTTTATCTGTCTACTTCTTCTATCTATCTATCTACTTTAATCTATTTCTATTATCACATCACACTAATATTATAAAGCCGAAAGTTTGAGAGTGCGTGTGTATGTTTGTTACTCTTTCACGTCAGAACGGCTGAACGGATCTTGATGAAATTTGGCACAGAGGTAGATTATAGTCTGGAATAACACATATGATACTTTTCAACTCGGGGGTATGTTCCCTTGGGATAATTTTCGACATTAACGCGGGCGGTAGCTAGCGTAAAATACTGGTATTCAGCTGCATCCGATTAGACTGGTAGCTGACCCCAACATAGTTGTGGAATGGCTGACAGAATAAACAATCTAACGGTAGTTATAAGTTCTCACATAAAACGCGCAAACATTTAAACAAGCTTTGGAACAACGAAGTGGTCCCGAAAGTCCCATTAATATCTGTCCGTTCCTGTTTTTCCGTCCGTGCAAAATGACCGAAATAAAGAACAGACTTTCAAACACATTTTACCGTTCTTGTAAAGAACTGTGATGCTGTGTAAATGGAAAATTAGAGAAATCGTCATGTTACTGCTTTTTAGTTTATGGTGAACTTATCCAAATCAATAAATCTAACTTGGCTTTTCCAACAATCTTGTGATTGGCGTCCAGTCTACCCGGATGCAGCTGTTGCGGAATTTATTCGAAAGAATCGAGGCACTGGAACGCTAATGGCTCCTAATGCGTTCACGGATGGGTTTCATTCAGTAAGAGTCTGACACACCCTTCCGCTCTGGGTGGAGTCATTTGATGATTTCCCAGCCTAAAAAAAAAAAAACCCGGATGCTGCTGAGTACCGGATGGCCGGCACAAGCTAGGTAGACGGAAAGATCTGCAATTGTATAAAACAGACAGACAACAAACAGACTATTTTACAGCTTTCTTCTACTTAAAACTTAATTCATGCTTAAAAGGAGGCTCCAATCATAAACTAATTTAAACTAAGTAGTTGGTACAGAAATAAATATTTTGTATTTGTATTTGTATTTGTATAAAACTTCGCAATGGATTTTGATACGGTTTTCATTAATAGAAAGAGCTAGAAATTATGAAGATTGTGTAAATAATTTGTTGTTTGTTGAACTATGATGTTTTAGAAGGCTTTGTTCAAATCTCCGTTTTCATAATTTCCCGGCGACATATTTTATGAACTAGTGTCGCCCACTTGTCGAAATTCGACCATTTATTTTATTTATTATTCGACCAAATTTTATAGTATTTTTATTTTTTTGTTAATTAAGTAAATGTATTTTTTAATCATTATTATACTCCTCCGTCCGCGTAATATTCGTAAAAAGGGGTACAAAGTTTTGCTTCACGTATTAATATATAGATTATACCCGTGCAAAGCTGAGCGGGTCGCTATTATTAATTAATATAAATTGGGATAAAGGCGGGAAGACGATGTAAACTTGTCAAGTTCTACATACCTTCAATGTGACCAGGGAAACTGCCAATATCTTGAATGGCAAGAAGGTAATGTAAGTCGGGGTTAGTTTCCGCAACTCCACGTCCAAGCGCGTAATTTGCGTTCAATGTGGGACAAATGGCAAGACGGTAGAGCACTGCAGACTTCACAGTGATGACAATGTACTCGCGGACAGTGAGGAAACAGAAATGAAAATAATGTTAAAGAAGTAATCATAAAATTTTATTGCAAGTACTACCTACTAGCAGATAAATTAGTAAAGTACGTGACGGTATCGAATTTACATACTTAGTAGGTATGTAGGTAGAAGAATATTGATACTATAATACTTTTGCCAGCGACTTCGCCCGCGCGAGTGTAAGAATGTATCCCAAGGGAACATACTCCCGGGATAAAAAGGTAAAAAAAAAAAGAAAAATATTTATTTGGGACTCGCACAAAACAAAACAGAAAAGTAAAATAAATTAAAACTAACAGTCATAAACAATAACTAACAGAAGCAAGAAAGAACAGTATGAATTTAATACGTCATGTGCGAGGCCAAAAAGGTCCCTATCTCAGCATAATTATGCTGCGTTATTTAAAAAAGTAAGTAGGTAGTCTATGTGCTGACTATAGGTAATCTATTTCTGTGCCAAATTTCATACAGATCCGTTCAGCCGTTCTGGCGTGATTGAGTAATTAACAATGCATTCATTGTAGTAGTTACATAAGATGTTTAGTTAAAGCTTTGTAACCAATACCATACATCTATTATAAGGAAGTTTGTATGTAGGGGGTAATCTCTGGAACTTCTGAACCGATTTTGAGAATTCTTTTTGTATATGATAGCCACATTCATGAGGAATGCTATAGGCTATACGGGAAATTCCTACGGGAACGGGAAAAAAACGGGATATGCGCGTACGAAGTCGCGGGCAACAGCTATCCTAAATATAAGACTGTATGTTGGGACAATGGAGACCTCTTTCAGCAGTAGGATTTAGAGTCCCATTTCGTTCGTCTAAACTATTGGCTGATTCGGTCACCTCAGTACCTCGCGTTTTCCAAGTTGTTGGTATACAAGGAAGGACTGCCTATATGCCCTCCACGACCCAGTTACTTGGTATCACGATACTGCTTGGCAAGACAACCCATAACTACTGTCTTCATGTCTACTGGGATCAACATGCTTTCCGAGGTACGGAGGGGTCTCGTCATTTTTACATCCACAACCCGACCTCGATAAGGCCGCAGCTGTTCCGCGAGTCACTTTTCAGCCAGGACTCATCTAAAACACTTAATATAGTGAAGTGTAGACTAATTTAGGTGAAGTGTCTTTAGAAACAGTATGTATTTGCTTAGATAGTAGACAGATGAGTGTATGTCTGTGCATATAGGTACTTGTGTTGAACACTGTGTTCAGTTTGTGGTTCCCAAACTTTTAGGGGTGAATACACTGGAGTTCTGAACGTCTAAATTCACTACAATTCGGTGTGAACTTTTAGTGCTACACCAGTGGTTCTTAATCGATGGTCCGCGGACCACTGGTGGTCCCTGGCAGCACCTGAAGTAGTCCGCATCCATCCTATAATGCGATATTTTCGCACAGATGAATAAATTGAAACTTAAAATACAAGGGATCCGAAAAGAAGAAGTCATAGAAAAGCATCCAACACGAACTTGAAAGATATATTTGAGTCAGGAAATTAATTAGAAAAAAGATATATAGAGACAAAAGACAATGTTTTTTCAAAGAAAAAGGATGAATTATCCTCCTTTTATGTTTCATAAGTATGCTCCAAGGAACATTAGTTCCTTGGAGCATACTTATACTTAAGACGTGCATTAAGAAGACTTCGTAACTCAACGCCGAACTAAAGGAATTGACATTTATAAGCAAAACCACAAGCATCAGCTAGTCTTCCCATTACGGATGAGCAATACGAACAATCAGGGCAGCTCTACGACTGAGTGACAAAACACAGCATAAAAGAATACTCCTTAAAGAGTACATGTATATGGGTTGGCCGGTAAAATGGGTTATTCTATAGCTAATAGTTGTTTTTGAGTAATCGCAATAGGAATTCTTCTGAGGATGGGGAATTGAAGTTGACTAGCAAAACCACAGGCAACCATTAGGCTTCCCATTACGGATGAGCAAAACCAATCGTTAGCAATGACTGCAGATGTGGCAAGCTCCCAACACGTAGAATAAATAAAGATGGTACGGTGGTAGTACGTTTTCCGTGGCCAAAGACTACGGTTGTATACTGGCAGCGCCCACGCAATACATCAACAGTTTTATGTTTGAAAATCGAACCGCGGAACTTTCGAGTGATTGGTGGAGGCATCTGGTGCAATGATTAATCTTTTCCAGTGTTGGATTGCTCCTTCAGTAAGTTTAGTTTGTTTTTTTTCAACGATCTCTTCTTTAATTTCGGATAGGTCCGGTCTGAATTCCAGTTGAAAATTTAGTGTGTTCTTGGTTGGAATATCCTCCTTTTAGTATCCCGAAATAGGTTTAGATTCGGGCTTCTGTATTTGAAAGTCGAAATTCTCAAATCCGAATTATCGAAGTCGAATACTTTCATTCTACGTACGTATTCTGTTTCCTGATAACTACAACTCTTTTAGTCAAGAGTGAATAAGTTACTTCTAGACAAGCAAGCTTCCTCGTGGACCACATCATCGCTTTCCATAAGGTGAGACAGTGGCCAAGCCTTGTTTGGGTCTGATGATCAAGTTCTCAAACTTCCGGCAGTTTCTATCTATCCTGTGCTTAGGACCACCTAATCTTTGGCTATTGGCTGTAAAAACGTATCACACGTTATACTGCCCTAAATAACATGTGAAAGACACAGATTTTTTTATTGTAAACATCGCAATTTTAAAAACAAGTACAGACTAACATGACGTGCTTGTGTATCCATGGACCCAAAAATATTGAGGTCAACCCAAGTTTTCACATAAAGTAATTTTTCATTTAAACTTTTTATTGCCCGAAGTTGAAATTCGGGAGGAATTTCGACCCACAATGTTAAACAAAGAAAGGGCTTCCAGTCGATATCCATCCGATTACTTAAGATTACCACGAGTTTTCAGTTTCGTTCGTCATTCCTGAAGTTGTACCGATAGCCTAGGTATCGTTAGGTTATTTTGTAATTTATAGCAGAGAGGGATAATTCACGTGTTTTTATGCAGCGTTTTCATGTCGCAAACTGTTGAAAATTTCTAAAGTTTTTTTGAATAAATATCGCTGATATGATATTGCGGATTGAATTTGAAGGCTTTTCAAGGACGAGAATTAGCTTTCTCCTTTTTAATACGTGTACCTAAGTTCTTATTCGATTTTGGACTCTGCAATCAGACTAACCCTTTCATATTGTGAAGTTATCGTCATTTACCCCCTTTCTCACAAAATCTCAATCTCTTCAAAATTAGAGTGAACAGGCTTCTTCTGGTTAAGCTCGCTGTATTGTCGACTTTATCTCTGTCATCTATGACCTAGACTAGAGTCAAGAGCAAACCCATCTCAAATAAAAAAAAAAGTAAAACACTCTTACAAAGTTAAAATAAAAGGTACTAACACTGGCATGTAACAAAAAAGAAAACCCCCAAACACTGTGACATCTGTCAAGGCAATCGTTTGAAAGATTACGCAGGTCCTTTCGTACGGGTTTAACGCGTGAAACGTTTGTTATTTTCGCTTGCTTTAGCGCTAAACAAGATGGCGTCGCAATCAAATTTTATAAGGAGATATTAGCCTTAATGTTAGCTACAATTTGAGGGTTATTTTTAGACCTGCCAATATTATTGTTGTGCATTTTGCTTGTTTTGGTGTTGCATCATCTTTGTCTGTTTCGAGTATCTATAGGAAAGTATATCTTGGTAGCAGTTTTGTTTCTTCTTTATTTTTTTTAGTCCGGTGCTTACTTACGGTTGGCACTAAGGAATTGTGGCACAGTTTGAGCAGTGATCAAATTAATGTTTGGTTTCGCCCCCGAAATAATCTCTAAGTATCAAAAAAGCGTGACACTCGGGGCGGGGTGGGTTTAGGAATGCAGTCTGGAATTTATAGCAATTTAAATGTCACAGTTGTCTTCTCCAAAATAAAAGGTTTAGGTATGTTCCTTTCCTCATAACTCTTTTGGGAAATTGATTTTCTTCTGTGAGAAGTTTTGTCAACTTGTTGTTTAATAATAAACTTTCAAAATTAGGCTGACCTTGAGCTGAGATGCTTGTAATGTTACTCATTATAATAACAATTAAAACAATAAAAACACTTAATTTTGAAGTGTGTCCTGTTTTTAATAAAAGGCTCAGGTCCAAGACCGCGTGAAGCTATTAACGTTAAAATTTATTGCCAGTTGAAAAATATGGGTAGCTCGGGTAGGTTACGGTTACGGTCTACCTCTTTAGAAATAACTCCTTTGGAAATGTGGGCCAAACATTGTATTCTGTCTGGGAAATTTCTTTAACATCGATTTTCTTTAATGCCTACGTTCTACTGAGCACCTCATTTACAATACAAAAATAGAAGTATGTTTTATAAGTGTATATGTCACCGAAAAATTGCAGACTCCGTAAGATTGCAATAAATCTTTATTAGATAATAATTTCTCAATATATTATGAAAAAATCGTTTTGTATACAGTAAATCCCATCCAAATTCAATAGTTTTCAATATATTCGTGTCTTATTAGAAAAAAAATGTTTACATTTTCACGCGATATTTTACAATCTTACGACGTTTGCAATTTACCGGTGACATAATATAATGTTTTCTTTTTAATTTTTAGGTAGTTTGCGTTTGACTACTATTTCACCTGACAGTACCTAAACCATGGAGCATGCTCGTCTAAAAGTAACCACGCACTCTCGACTTAGATTTTCCCAGTGCACAATCATGGTTATTCTAGTAGGCTGGCCATCCTATAAAGACCAGGGGGGCTACCCTCTAAACCCGAAGTCCGTAGTTTGTAACAGTAACTGTCAAATCGTGTTGTCATTATTTAGTGGTTAGGTGATACGGACTGGAATACGCCCGCAACTAAGCCCGAAACTACGGACTTCGGGCTTAGAGAGTAGCCCCCCAGCTTCGGGTCGACGTCGCGCTGTGTTCCACACGCGCCTCAAAGAAATATCAGCATAGGGGTCCGCTAGGACCAGAGCCTGCCACGGTTGCGGGATTTGTTCGAAAGAGTCACCGCGGCCCTGGAACGAAAAGGGCATTTGGAGGAACACAGATGGGTTTTAGTCAGTAAGAGTCTGACACTCTTCCGCTCCGCCCAGAGCGGAAGGAGTCATACGTCAAGGGTGACCTTTCCATCATTTGACACAACTCACGACGGTCGAAACAGTTGTCGCATTTTTGTGTTTTTCTTTCAATCCCCAGGATTTCACAGTTAAGAAATACATACACTGGCAATGATAAAGATAAGGAATTTGAACCCGAAAGATAATGACTGTGATCTCTCTATCACACTAAGGTTTACAGCTGTGAGAGAACCCAATACTAGATTAAGCTCGCCTTTGTGCTGTAGCTGTCCTATGTATTTGTATTTGTATTTGTGTGGGCAAAAAACATGCTTTGTTTTCATTAAAATACAAATTACAAAATACTATCTCGCATTGCATTTAAAATACGAAATACAAAATACTTTTAAGTCGTGTTAAAATATAAAATTCAAAATACAGGATTTTAACTATCAGGTGTTAGGTTGGGCTAGCCTTTTTGCTTAGTCCTGGGACGCGGTGGTCTCCTTCTGCGAGACAGTTATCGCGCAGAAGGAGGCTGCGAAAAGGGAGAGGGAGATCTCGACCGCTCTCCCGGCCCGCAGCACGCGCATCGGGCGTCGGAGCATACGCTCCCCTCTTCCGGCCCCCCTAACTGGGTCCAGGGGCGGCTGACTTGGGGATGTCCGTCGCCCCCCATTCATCCGGACCCGAGGTGGCGGCGCGTGTCCGTGTCACAAATCTTTCCTCTTTATAATATTAGTATAGATATTAATATAATAAAGTTGAAGAGTTTGATAAATTATTCTTATTTGGAAAATTATTTTTGTATTTGATAGCAACATTTATAAGGAATAGTAGTATTCCTTATAAATGGGAAAATATACGGGAACTGGTTATTCCTCCGGAAAAAACGAGATATGTGCTTACGAAGTTGCGGGCAAAAGCTATATAAGTCTGAAATGTACCTAACTAGTAACTAATAACAAAAAAGAACTATGTCCAAGCTTCCCATTGCACAATGGTTATTCTATTATGTCCATAGAGGGTGACCTTTCCATCCCGTGAACACAACTTAAGTCGGTCGATACAATAGTCGCATTGTTGAGTTTTCCTTTCAAACCCAGTTCCCAGCTAATGTTGGACTTTAGCATTTATAACAGTTACTGGTCAGTTTGTTATTTAATTGGGTTTACAAATATTGACAAATACAGTGAACTTGGATAAGTGGGTCCTTTTTTTTTAAGGATGGGATATCATCAAATAACTTCTTCCGCTCTGAGTGGAGCGGAAGGGCGTGTCAGACTCTTACTGGCTAAAACCCATCCGTGTTCCTTCTAAAGCCTTTTGCGTTCCGGGGCCGCGGTGACTCTTTAGAACAAATTCCGCAACCTAGGCAGGTATAAGTGAGTCCTGGATATTATGTGAGAACCTACTCCCTTAAATATTTTTGAGATCATTACAAATTCTTAACCACAGTAAGACCTCTCATTTGTTAGGCCAGGCATTAGAGTTTAATATTTTTTTTAATGTTCCCCAAAAGGGACTTTAAACAAAATGTATAACTTCGTTACGCATCCGTGTATGGTTCTCAAAAGTTCAAATCTGTACCAAACAACCGACTCGGTCCAGTAGGTTCGGAGCAAAATCGAATGGTACAGAGGAATAGATACACGAATAATCCTATAAGGCTTTATTTTTATCATTCGCATTCCCACGGAACCCTAAATAGAGTAAAAAGCTAAGCAAAAGATAGACAGACGTATGTACGTACATATTACCATGTCCCAAAGCTGTACCCAAAATTAATGTGATTCATAGACAAAACTCGATTGCGAACCAAAACCACATCCACAAACAATGCACTTTTTATTGCCCTTTACTTTATCCAAGACCGAATGTTCAATCTATCATGAATGGTTAGACAAATCCGATCATATAGCTTGTAAAAATAAAAATACCCCGGCCTCAGAAAGGCAGCCGAAACCTGGCCACCGACTGAAGTTGACGAATACCTTTTCTACCGCGCTCAGCAAAATTAATAGTTCCATCTTTCTTAACTCCAACCCAGTCTTAAGATATCAAGCTTCATACTCCACGACATTTTTCTGCGTCCTATTTCTTATTTTTTCCATAATAAATGGCTTCAGTTTATTATTAAACTGGTCGCACTAAGTCGCCATCGCCAGTAACTGGACGACCCGTTTCGCTCGGATGAATCTTTACAGCCTCAACAGAATGATAAGTGGTATTTAATACTTTGTTTTTCTTTAAACAAGGAAACTGTTTAAAGTTACTGATTTATTAGCCATGACATCGTCGATTTATACATACTTTAGCGTTGCATTTAGTAGTAGGTATCTACGTTACTTTGTATCAATTTTGCTTCTATGATGTCTGTCTACCTGCGATGGGATGTCTGTGCGCGTATAGAATCTCACTCAGTAATTAAGCGTTATACACAAAAATAAACCATCCGGTTTTATTTTTTAGATATCGCTTAATTCCTATGCAAAACATGTGCAATAAGGAGTACTTTTTGATGCAAGTGGGCGAACTTTGTCATGGCAACAGAGGCGGAATAGTCGCTTGAACGAAAGGTGAGGCCCCGAGGATTATCATCAAATCGAATCATCGGTAATTCAGAATTGAAAAAAAACTAGGTTTATATGCCATAATGAATCAATACATTCCCTAATAAATTATTCCAACTAATGGCCTAAATCTGTTTACTTGTTATTGGCTCACGTATTCAGCGGATGTGTTGACTTCAAGAGCCGGTTCACGTCAGGAAAATGCACCGATAATGTTTTAGCAGTCAAAACGGAGCATTAATCTTGCCAAATTTACAGTTTACAGAAGGTGATTGCGTTTTATTCGTGATTGGAAACATGAGAAAACAGCGTGTTTTAGGCGCCCAAAAAAGTTTAAACGTTAAACTGACAGAAAAACCTACCGTAGGTTTTTCTGTCAGTTTAACGTTTAAACTTTTTTCCGTTAATCACAGTCAAAGCTGTGATTGATGCAAAACCTATCGTCTAATGCAGTGACTGATGGTTGCATGAAATTTATTGACGAAAATTTGGAAATTTAAATAGTCACGCCTTTTAAATGAATGGGTCTGTTTTTTATATGTTTATGGATTCGAAAAAGGACAAATACCCCTTGTTCTTTTTCGAATCCCGTAGGTATATCAGTCAGTCAATAAATATATCGTCGCCATATTTAAGATTATTTTAAGTTTACGATAATGTCGATTGAATTCTATCACTCACCACCAATCATTCGTCAATCAAGACTTTTGGAATTTACTAACGTTACGTTTGCATGAGCGTGTAACGGACGCCTTACACTGTGTTATTGTCTGTCAATTGAGGAACTCGTGGCTAAATAAAAACAGCCACATGGCTCGATCTCCTAGGTTAAGCAACGCTTGCCGAGGTCGGTCCGTGGTTAGGTGACCATCTTAACATGTGTACCGAGTTACCTCCGTACCTCTGAAAGCACTATAAGCCGTTGGTCCCGGCTGTCATTTGTAGATCAGAATATCTGACACCAGTCTTGACAAAGGGTAGGTATCACATACCCAGTTACTGGGTTAAGACGGTCAGATAGGCAGTTCCATCTCCATGTAAAATACTGGTATACAGCTGCATCCGGTTTGATTGAAAGACGTTTATTTTGTATTGTTTTAAATTAATCTTTTGCATAGGTACATAATTAAAAGCTCCTTGCATCCTCCCTTCATTCTCGTTTTGCATTACGTACCTACCTGTTTATTAATGGATAGATACTAGGTAGGCATACAGCTACAACATAATTTATATGGTCCATTACCTTCACAGATACGATGACGAGTCCCTCTTATCAATGAATGTGTACTTATTATACGTAGGTTTAAGGCATTGATTTTATAGTTTGCTGTACGGGTATTATTCAAGTAAGTAGTTATGACGAAAATAAACTGATATCTAGATGAAGCATGGGTACCTAGTCAGTCTAACGGAGTCAGAATAAAAAAGAGTTAAATATGATGCTCAAAAATGTTTAAAAAAAAAACAAAAAAAATGCAAGTTCGGACTTCCAAAGAAAAACAACTACTAAGTACAAAAGGACTTTAATTTTGGAAGTCGGTGTTTCTAGTGTGGTTTCTTCGTTTTTTGACACCGACGTGGACGACGATATGGGATCAATCCGAAATAAACATCATTCGGAAAATAATTCTGCAAGTAATTGCTATAAATGACGGAGTTATGACCCGAATTTGTAACCTCGTCCTTTTTCGAACTACTTAATATTTCTTTTATAAGGACCTCTTCGAAGGTTCTGACCCTAGGTTTGCTGTAAGAAAACAACTCAATTTTGATTTAAGCTCGCCTTTGTACATGCACTTTATTATGACTGTATAAAATATAAGTTGTTTTGGTGTAGGTACAATAAAGAATTTAGAGGTTCAAGAATTTGGGGCACATCCTAACTAAATATTTAAACGCGGAAGTGAGTTTGTTTGCTTGTTAGGTTTTCGCGCCTAAATAACTGAACCGATTTTGAAGAATTTTGGTAAAATCTATATTAAAGCGAGCGGCGCAGCGGGAAAAAGAAAGTTATGAAAGAAAAAGAAATAAAACTATTGTTTTTAGGTTGGCATACAGCAGTAGGACGACTTGCAGTTTTAAATATCTACAGTAAAAGTGAATAGAATAGTTATTTTAACAATTCCCACAGAAGTACGCGAAATAGGCTTATTATTCTCAAGTACCTCGTCCTCGTCGTTTATATTATGTACCAACAGAATTTAGACGGCTCGTTCATAAAAATACTAAATCCTACTAATTTAGCTTGTGTTAGCTATTTTCCTTTTGATGAAAACTCGGAAAAAGAAACAGAAGTCAATAATGATAAAACAATTTGTAATAATGCGCAGCAGTCACGTTTCCCGCACAATTAAACGCCAGACAGCTGTCAAGCAATTGATATTGTAGCTGTTTTAACGACTTTCAAAATGGCGGCCGTAAATTCGATATGCAATGTATTTAACAAACGTGGTTGGATTGACTGAAATGGTCCTTTGAGGTTTGATGTGAATTTAATATTTCGTTTATTTGAAGAAAGCTTTTGCTCGTGACTTCACCCGCGAGAAAAGTATTTTTTGATCCTAAGGGAACTTACCTACTACCGGGTATAAATCCCATGTGCTAATCTAGGTTATGGTCTTCCCGTTTGTTTATTTTATCAAAACCGTGTGGCGGTTTAGACGTGAAATCGTGTCAAACGAATACACTTTCGCTTTTTATAATTATTTATAGTTACCTACTATAAATAATTATAAAATGCGAAATTGTTCCTAACGATTGTTGTTTTGCGGGTGTTAATTATTGGTTTTCAAAAAACCGCAAAATTTTCTTTAGAATGACTCGTTTAAATCTAAAAAGGAAGTGATTAGTGAAAATTGGTCCTTTGATCCGTGACGCGGCAGGATTCTTCCCTTCGACGCATCAAAGGACCGGATCGGAGGTCATCGGGTTTGATGTATAGAATGCTGTTAGGATAGACTGTAGTTCTAATGTGTAGGTTAGTTGAGGAAATCCGCAGCAGTTTGTGACGAATGACGATCAACCGATCGATATATCTCCCGTTTGCCGTTTGGATGTTGCAATTCCAATAGTACCTATCTACCTAGGGAAACAGTTTACAATTTCTAAAGCTCCTTTAAGTATGCTTCATCGCAAATCGATGTCATCGGTAGGAGTAAGATCCAATCACCCCGTCAGTGTTGCGGAATTATTCAAAAGAGTTACAGCGGCCCTGGAACGCAAAGGGCATTTGTATTAACAAGGCTGGGTTTAAGTAATCAGAGCCAGATACAGTCATTTTGATGTTTTACCATCACCCCACGTGATAATTTCATGGCATCCGACCACAAATATTCGTGAATCATTCTACTATTGTGGAACATATAAACAGATCTGCAATAAGTGTAATCATTCCAGTTTAACTTTGTAGAATTTAGATAGATTGCTGACATTAACCATAGCCATGTTGGATTCGCAAATAGTTTTGATTGCAAGGTGAAACTCCTTGCCTATTTATATGAAGTAAGTAGGTAGGTAAGATTTAATAAACAGTCGTTTGGGAAGAGAAGTGTTTATTCCTAGATAGGGAGCAGAAAGTATTTTTTAAGAAGTGCTTCGATAGATATTTTTCAACACTAACTCGAAAATTTTCCGCTTTTAGACTTGCAATGAAGTGTATTTCACTCTCTTGCGGAAAAGTGCGATCGCCAGCCCCCAGCTAATCAATTAATTTTAAGTATTAGGATAGTCGCCGGCCAATAACCACGAAAAACAAACGTAGCTCATGAAAAAAGTCCGCGAACCATTTTTAACAAACATTATGTAGGTAGTTGGCAACCCGTGAGCACATCTCGATAATGTCATCACCTCCGCCTCGGATGCAATCCGGTCTGTCCAGTTGCATCGAAATGTAAAATTATAACGCAGCGGAAAAATTTGCAGCTTTTAGTCTGTCACCTTTTTATCTGTTACTATGTAATATAATAACTCCTATGTCACAAGCGGAAAAACTGTCTATTTATACTAAGTATTTGTTAACTTTAACAGGGCGCAAATTCTTATTTCAGAAAAAAGTTGTCTATGTTATTGAACTTCTAATTATTAGAAATAAGTAAGCCAGTGGCGGACTAAGCCCGTCAGAGGCCCGGGTTGGCAATGCTGAATGAGCCCCTAGTTTATGAAGCTTTTTATTTAGTTCACATTTATTATAAAATTTATTTATTTAAATTTTTGCAATTCAAATTGAAATCAGACAGTAAACATACATAAAATATGGATGAGGAAAATAAAATCGATCGGCTAAAAACAACTAGTAAATATATAGGATACTTTTTATTTTCAGTAAGTATGTAGCTGTTATAACATAATTATATGTGTTTTCGTGCCTTAATTTTACTAAACTCCTCAATATATTCAGTGAAATAATATCTTTCTAAACTTTTCTTTCAATTGAAATCACGGACAAATTATCGAGACGCTCTTGATTTATTGTAGATCGAAGATATTTTTTGAGTTTGGAATAACTATTTATTTAAGAGGTGGTACGAAGCTGAGAAAGCCCAGCTCTATACCCCCACTTAGATAGGTACTAAGCATATTTTTAAAGCCTTAATTGGAATTTGATCAAGAAAACATGGAGGCGTTTGGAGCCAGGAGTGGTGGATCAGGGGGGGGCCCTGATCCACCACTGAAGCAAACAGATCTAAAGAATCCCATCCAGATTTAAAAATAAATTAATATTAGATACGAACATCAAATAGCGTTGCATTTTCAAAAACGAGACGATATCCTAAAATTCCGCGCAGCTGTCAATTTCAGTTTACGCTGACAATTGAACACAAAACTTCAGGCTTCTCACTACTTGGAATAATTCATCAAGATATTGGACGGCTATTGCAAATATCGCCTTCATCTGAAACAAAGTTAGAATACTTCGAAACAGATTTCATCAATCTCCCTGGGATTTCAAAACTTAGCCTTTAGTTTAGACACAGTTCTACGTTTCTCTAGTACCTATGTTTAGCCTGCAGAGCGTGTACTAACAAACACAGCTAGGAACACAGTGATTTTTTTCATTTATTTATTAAAACTCTATGCAACACAGGTTTAAGGCGGACTAATGGCCTAAGGCATTTTCTACCAGTCAACAACTTTCTATAGAAAGATGTCTCTCTTTGCGAAAAAGTTCTTAACAACCTTTTTAGAAGATTAAGAAAAATCGCGGTTCATTCATTTCCAAGAATAAGGACTTCCGAGATTGTATGAATTACCGTGAGGAGTACTTAAACGCTCTTTATGCGTATAACACGTTCAAGTAATTTGATCGAACTGGCTGGTTCAAACAGTTTTATAAAATTGGCATGAAATTGTGTAGGAAAATTTGATAAAAATGAGTTGTCAAATGGCATGTAGTAATATTAAATGTAGGTGTGTAGTTAGCGTTTTCTGAGAAACAATTTTAAAGGTGACTTTGGCCAACAATTTTATTAGTGGGGAACTTTTTGAATTTTTTTTTTGGCTCTTGCTTAGTACGTCCCCATAAAGTTGCAGAATACATTAATGTAGTTCTACCTACATACGCCCAAAAGGGGAAAAAAACAAATTAGTTCGTCAGATAGATTTCCAAAAAATATTGGACACGTATTTTTTCTTTTATGACGTAAACAAAAAATTAAGACGACGCGATACAGTGCGTTGAAAACTCGTGTGACATCACTTACACACACACAATTAGTACACTTTTTACTGGAAAGTGACGTTACCTACACTCCTTATCTTTGATGCGAATAAAAAATTAAGATTATAAACTTCTTAATTTTTTATTTATTTGATAAAATCAAAAAATACGCATCCAATATTTTTCGATAATCTAACTAACGGACTAAATGGAATCATATTTTTTTTAACCCAGGCATCATCCCTATTTCATAGGGTGTGGCATAATAGGCGAACTTTTCGCTTAAACTGATCTTTTAAGGATGGTCTATCATATGAGCAAGAAAACCACAAATTAAAACTGAACACATATCACTCTACTGACCAAAACACAAATTTCTGGTCCATCGGGATCCATCGGGACACAATATGATGCATTTGCAGAAATTTAAATTTTTGTGCTAGGTTAGTTTTCTGTTCCATAGCTCGTAAATTCCTAAAATAATATGTTTGATTACTTTATGACACAAAGCTCTAGCATCGTACTGATATTATATCTAAATGTGTACATCAGCTCAGTGATGAGCCTGTAGGTGCAAACAAAGCACGACCGTTTTTTATGTGCCGTATTTTTTGTTTTCACGCCCCATTCCGGCTAACTCATCCAACGCCGTCTAACCCGCGCCATGCAATATTGATCTATCGCTCCGAATTCACGCAAACCTCGATCTGTATAACCTTTTTCCTCATCCCCACATGTGAACTAGTTACCGACCGTGTGTTTGTTTGTGCAGCGCAAGCTGAGCGGGCGTGGGAACGCCTGCTGCGCCGAGACGAACAAACGCACAAACATATTCTCCGCGGTCAACAACTTCTTCGCTGATTCGCCGCTGGTGAATCAGCTCAAAGGGATCATGGTGAGTTTAAGTTTTTGTTTTGTTTTTCGTCATACTGCAAGACTATTACTATAAGGTGAATCCGCTGGATCTCGAGAGGCACAGGATCGGTCCATGTGTCAACGTTTAGGGGGTGTCGCAGCGAAGGGCTTTCGGCAAAAACAGCAAATTACGTAAGGTCATATCTGTCCGGTTCTTTGCCCGGATACTGAAAACTGATGCTGATTCGTACCAAAGGACCAATATTGCAAAAATAGCCACAAAATGTCATCAAAGTGGTAACGCGGTGCTTGAATTTAATCCGTGTAGGACGTAGGTACCTAACCTATATCCATCATTAGGTGCCTAAATATTACATTGAATTATACGCTTTTAAAATATTCCCATTAAATTTTCCAATACAAGATCTACACGAAAATTCCGAAATCCGTACAAATGTTAAAATATCTGAAATATATTCCTCTATTGCGCGGATCAAAGTGCCCGAAAGAAGCGGATTTGGCGCAAATCGCGGGAAAGCGACGGCTCAGACCGAATGGAAATTGATCGGATCGGTCCTGCAAATTGCCGTAGAATTTGTTATTTACAAGATAAGTTTACTGGGGCAGACACGGGTCCGTTTAGAGTGTCATTAGTTTGGTTTGGATAATGCTAATATGATGTGCGTTGTCCTATTTGATGCTTGTCTTGAAGCTGCAAAATTAATGACAACACTTTGCTATTTTAAAATGCAGGCTGTCTTAACTTAAACCGGAGACCCAGCCTGAAATCGAAAAAAAAAACCGTTGTTCTGTAAATTTAGTCGGGTTATGGAAACATAGGCAGGAAATGTATTGGGTTGATGATGTTTTTTTCTCGATTTCAGTGTTGTTCCCATAGTAAAAGTTGTTCTTAATAATAAGCACAATGACTCCTTTTCAGGTTTGCGTATTTTTGGTTACATCCTGTAGAAGATGAGCCGTCTTTGAAGCCTTCTTCGAAATCTCGGATACATTAATGTGTTTTGAGGTGACAGCAATACAAGAAATACTTATTGTATTTAATTAATACATAGCCACAACCTTAAAAAAAAAACGATACGCGGCGTTCTATTCCAATTTGTCCGTTTTCAAGAAATCTCCTTTGTTAGCTCCTTTTCTTGGCACACCTTGAATGTGAACTACTGAATTTTCTCGAGTAAGTCATTACCGGTAGTGTAGGTAAAAAAAAAAAGAGAGGTGCTCAAGCCGCGGGATAAATTCATGACCTTCGCAGTTTGCGCCGAATCCGAGAAGAAATATTCTTGACTTTTCTGGTATACCTAGCTACGTACCTACCTCCTATATCTACACTGTTTTTAAATTAGGAAACTGCTACATGTAATAGTTGGTTGAGAAAAACGATAGGATAAGCAAGTTTTAGATTCAATTGCACACTTTAAAACAACTCAAGACTATACAGTATGTTCCAGAAGTGCATGGTCATATTTAAGGGTGGTGTTCTGTAGCTGCTTTACAGTACCTGAAGAAACAATATCAAAACCAAAAAATATTTTGAGTTTTTTCAAAAAACCCGACCTCGAAATACTAAAAGGTAAAAAGTGACCAAAAAAAACACTTGGTGGCACCGAATCTGTGATTTAACCTAAATAACACCAACTGCACCTCAGACAGCTTGTAGTGTTTTTTTTTCACTTTTTACCTAGTATTTTTTCGAGGTCTGATTTAAAAAAAAATAACAGTAAATTTTTATTTCGAAATGTTTTTGTTATTGTTTACTGTATAGCAGCTACAGAACAATACCCTTAAAATATGACTACACACTTCTGGAACACCCTGTATAGTCTTGAGTTGTTTTAAAGTGAGCAATTGAATGAAAAACTAGCTGATCCTAATAAAATTTAACCTGAAAACGGATCATTGTACTCATTATTATGAACAACTTTTACAACGGGACACCCTTAAGCCACGAAAAAAAAACACATGCTCTTCAATAGCTTATACGTACCATAGTTATATCTACGGAAATGTTCCCTTGAAGTTGACATCTCAGTTCGCCACATGCCAAAAAAAAGCAAGTGAAAAGTTAAAAAAAATATTACAAAGTGAAGCAAACTAATAGAAATCGATCAGGTATACGATGTTGCATGACAGACAAAGTTATAACCTCGTTATCCTAATGGTGGTTACAATAAAATGTGAGAACGTTGCTTTTTAACTATAATAAATAGTTTGCGTGTTAACATTGATGTTCATCGATTTTAAGGCCTAACTATATCTACCTACAGCTACATGACCGTTTAACACAGTGATCTTCGAGAGTCAGTCCAGTATATATAAGACTAGCGGACGTCACGCAGTTTCACCCGCGTAGTATCCGTTCCCGTGGGAGTACGGGGATAAAATATAGCCTATGTTACTCGCTGATTATGTAGCTTGCCAATGGTGAAAGAATTTTTGAAATCGGCACAGGAGTTTTTGAGTTTATTCATTACAAACGTACACACACACAAAAATACAAAATTTTCCTCTTTATAATATTAGTGTAGATACTGTTTCTAAATATATGGAAAAAATCTAGGAAATAAAACATCCAAATCCTGTGTGAGAGGAAGGCAGTGATACAGGACAAACAGCATAATATTCCTTTTTCACGACATAATCATGACGACATTGGTTCCTACTTCTTAGAACAAATTTACAAACTGAGAACAAATTTAGACTTCAGAAGACTAAGAACCGGAAAGTACCTCCTAGCCGAAGATCAGAGTGGCCACTGACCTTCGGCCAGTAGGACTGGCAGTAAGCTCGCCTTTGGGACCCCTCCCTTATCTGACATGAGCTTTAAACGTAGTTTTAACTAGAAAAATTAAGGTGTAACCCTACCTATACTGTTGTCAGAAGAAAAAAGGTCGTATCTACACAAAACGAAGTAACCGATTTCCGACATTAAATAAATTACTTAAGATCGGAAATAGGTTACTTCGATTTATGTCGATACGTCCTTTTATCTCTTATAACGGCAGTAAAATATACCCTTGTCTGCCCATGTGGGAAATACAAGCGAGATGATGTTTTAACATTGTTCCAGACGAGACAAACGAACAGCAGCGGTGGCGAGCCAGGTCCTCCGGATGAATCCACTCGCCCTGAGAGCAGAGGACCTCCAGCCGTGGCGGTCAGCCCTTCTGACAGGTCAGTTGAATTAAATACTATGGCGATCCGCCCCGGGGTAGCAAAGCAAGATAATTATGTTGTAAGCTCCCAGTCGACATGATTTTTTCGACATTGACAACAATCGTCGTCATATTTCAGCCAATTAACATAAAAACCTTAAGGTATATTAAGGTATACCAAAAACTCCGCTCCAAAAATCGCTCCGTACATTGTATTGGTGAAAATCGCATATGAAAATCCGTTCGGTAGTGTTAGAGTTTATCGCGTATGTACAGACAGACATAAAGACGTGACGGGACACGCACACGTACTACACTTATATAAGCCCGCGTGAAAGTCAGAAATCATGCCAATTTATTTTTTAGAGTTAAACCAGGATAAAACAAAAAAGACTTCCAAGGGAACATTTATTTTTTAGAGTTAATCCTGGACAAAAAAAATATTTGTGCCAAAATGTATCCAAATATTTGCACTCAATAGTTTTAGCTTTAAAGAGTAACAAACATCCATTCATCCAAACAAACTTTCAGAACAGATTCAAGACGTGATCAGGTTCTAAAAACTAGTAAGTTGCAGCCCTAATCAATTCTTAAAGCGTGCACTTAATCTTCTTCTACATCGACTTAAACCGTTCAATTTAATTGCTGACCTAGCTTTGAACAATTTTGATTGCATTACTTTTCCATTAGCAGTCAGTGAGCGTTAAAAACCTCTTTTTTATTCACGCTTCAATGAAAAAACGAGCCAAAGCCGAAACAGTTTTTCATGGCTTTTCAATTTCCGTGAAAAGAAATATAGAGTAAGTGGAAAAGCCATTAGAGTCAATGCAGTTTCGTGGGCTTTCGCCATCGATTTATTAGTATGAAGGAGAAGTTGTAGGTGGTACCTACTTTGGTTCGGGTTCCTGGTTCAAAGTTCCGCCAATAATTTATTGTACGAGTACCTACTTAAAGTACTTATGTGTATCTATTTAACCCACTATACAGACAGACAATTTAAAAGAAATTAGCGAAAATATAGGTATTTTTATTTATCAGTATACCCATTTCTCCGGGGTTTTGTTGACCTACAGGGTCGTGGTTAGGTTTCATTCTAAAACATTCATGCTTCGGTTTTCTGGTAGAATACACAGTTTTTCTGTCATCGTGTGTGTCATAATAATATGAGATTCCATTGTTGCTTTTGTGAGGCGAAGCTGGACGATGATGATCATGTTGATGTACGACACCGGTGAGTTTACTTTAATACTTTCGATAATAATTAGGCTAGTAGATAAGGTATCATACTGAAAGCGTTTCTTGTGTTTGTACATGGCTGAAAAGCAAGGTTGCAAGGTTTCCTGAAAGATTGTGGATCGAAAAACGGTGTACGAGACCGAACGGCACGTTGAAACTACATTTGTGTGGACGTTTTGTGAGATAATTAAATGATAACAATGATTAACGATGTTGAATGTTGATCTATACGAATGCAGATACCCAAACTATTGATCAAAGAACGTTTATTGGATTTAACTAAGAACCGAAGAGAAAGACAAGGGAATTTTGATATCTAAAGCTGTGTTATACAACGTGTAACAGAATAAACGCAATACCTCTTAAGGGGTCATTGCACTCATCATTATGAACTAAATTCACTATGAGACCAATACTGAAAAGGCGAAAAAAAAATTGACTGCCCCAGACTTTTATGTGCACATAACTCGACAAAATGTACTGAACAGCAGATTTTTTTTACATGATTTCGATTTGGTCCCATAATAAAAGTTGTTCATAATGATGAGTACAATGACCCCTTAAGAGGTATTGCGTTTATTCTGTTACACATTGTATTCCATTAGAGATAGGTTTTCAGAAATATCAGGATTCCGAAATGTTTTAAATTACCATGTGATGTATTTTGAACTTTTTGGCAATCGTTATGGTTGAAATACAATGTCCTAAGGTAAGTTATCTAGGCCCTAAGGTCAGCAAAAACAAACAAGGGCTTAAGATGTCTAATAATTACAAACGTTTTGAGAACACATTCATTGTGCGTACGGCTAAGGAGTGGAATACCTTGCCAGAGTCTGTGTTTCCTGATAGCTACAACCTGGGAATCTTTTATTCAAGAATGATAAGTTACTTCTAAGAAAGCGTGCTACATCATCGCTTACCATCAGGTGAGATAGTGGTCAAACACGTGCCTAAAAATGATAAAAAAACATCTTTGGACTAATTTAGACAAAATAAAAATAATTCCAAATGAATCTAGAAAACACTATCCCCAATACGTTCGTAGCCACCAACAGAAAGCCAGAAAGGTCCTCTGTTCTAAACAAATACACTTGACAATACGGGAGACAAACCGATCGATTGCTCTCCGAGCCGGTTACGACACGGACGACTTTACGTTAACGTCTGTTTTATCGTTAATCTTCTGCTTAACTACCGTTTGGCTGGTTAGATGGCAATCTGCGTTTAAAGACGCTGTTCGGGGCTTTAAGAGGGATCTTGTTGAGAGGGCTTCAGGATTATGAATGCTGGTGTTATCACTTAAGAGTAGATTTTTCCCGCGGCCCATCCCATAGGAACATATTTTTAAGATTAAAGTAGCCTATGGCAATTTTTTACGGTTATATATAAGTGTAGCTGCTAGTGAAATAATTTTTTAATTGCGTACCCAAAAATACAAGAAAACGATCGCATCTTTTCTTTTGACACTGCTGCACTGCAACCGTATTCATTGCGTGATTTGCGTTGAAATATATTTCGTTGCTTTGACGCCACACATTTTATCTTGTCAGCGCCCTGTCCGCTTTGTATAACAAGTCCCATAGATATAATTTCTATGTCAAGTCCCTATGGAGCAACTGGAGTTTTTCTATTGTGAAGGAAAATGTGATTTTATGAGTTAGTATGCAATTAAGGGTGATGCTCAGTTATTATTACCGACATACATTCAAAGATTACTTTCTACATTCAATCTTATTTTTAGACAATTTTTTGGTGAAAACAACAGTTAAAATTCTAAAATCCGAATGAAAGTCCCAATTCAAATCTGGCCAGACGAAAACTCTTAAAATATTGAACGATGCTCTCAAACATTAATTTCAAGAAACATGAAGATTCGGGCAATTGGAGCCTCTCTCCCGTTTCGTACTGTTTTCATTAGAAATAACACCGAAGCCGTTGCGTAGGGCTCATAAAAATTTTATTGGGCTTGTTTTAATATGTACCTTGATTGTTTTTATTCTGTAAGTGCCTTCTAGCAAGGATAAAAAGTGGAATGGAATCGTGATTTTCAAAGGAATTATAGAAGCTATGTGGAACAGAGATTACAGGCCCGCAAACCTTCATATTCTCCATATTCTAAGGATCCTCCGACCGGACGGTTGTTGTGTCTGGTTAGCAACTGCCAAATCGCACGGAAAACTCTGATACCGCGATGAAGGATTTCGTTAGAAGGTAGTTCGCTGCGTGCAGGATAGATGGCGTTGCGGTTATTTTTGTTGCCGTACAAGTTTCGCTTCGTTAGTCTTTCTTGTGGTGGCATTGATGCCGCAACAGAATTACCTTGATGCAGGCAGGCCCCTACAATGCAATCATGATTCCGTTTTGAAATAAGGATAGTGCAATTCGTCCAGTATAGGTCCACCTCTCTTTAAGAGCGGAATCATGATAGCAATAAGTCATAGCAATAAGGCTGACATTTGCCACGTTCGAAAGAGGCCTGTTAGGTAACTAGGGTAACAACGATAGTGGTAGTTTCATTTCCTCTGCAATGCACAATCTGTACCTGCTCTACAACCTACCTACTTGGCTATTACCGCTAAGGCAAGTCGGCCCACACATTCACAGTGGCCATCCATTTAATTAGAGCCTAGAATATACTAGGTTATAGAACAAAGGTGGCATACCAAACAGTTTCTGAGTTGTAAACCTAATAATAAAGAGAAATAATACAGAGAAAAGTACGGCGCATTTGTAGATAAGCGTCAAGGACACACCGACGAGACGCGTTTATGTTCTGGCGTTCAAAAAGTTAAACACTGGCACAGTGCGAGTCGGACTCGCGTACAAAGGGTTCCAAACGAATCATCTTTTCTTAACATAAGTATTACTCTTAAACCATAGACTTCTTATGACTAGGTACGTTAAGAACTGATTTTCTAGCTTTAGAATACCCGTTACGACTGTCAAAGATCTACAAATGCCAGCGGGAACTAACGGATAACGGGCTTCCGAGGCACAAAGGAGTCATTAAAGAAAATTCCAAGTACTATATAACTAAAATATCAATTTGTCGACTCAGCAAAGAGCAGCTCTAGTTCTCTGAAACTGTTGACTTAAGACAAACGACTTCACTATGTGTAGAGCAAGTTCGCCCCAGAGCTCCATTGTTAGGACTAACTTGTAGAATTGTTAGAACATCGGCCAATTCCTGGAACACTTGAGTTCATTGAAGAGTGCTTTCAGGGAAGAAAAGGACTGGGGATTGTTCTCTGTTAACGTTAAAGAATAAAGTTGTCTCCTTGATCTCTGTGTTTGCTTAATTTGTAGGTAAAAAGCGTAACCGGGGGGATCTGCTGAATGCGAGAAGCATAGGACCGGTCGAAGTTGCGCTTGCGACGCATGGGGGAGGCTAATGTTTTAGGGTTCGTAGATAAGTGTAAGGTATTCGGTCTGTCTTATTTTATGCGTCTTGCATGATGAGGTTGATGATCAATGACGGAGTGAAAGTCCAAATTGCAGTTGTATATTGCCATACATTTGGTAGTTAAGAACAATATTGAGTTAGTATAACTTATCCTATATTGATAAGACAGTGGACTTCGCTTTAGAAGAAACGGAACTAAGAAACCAACATTATTTCGTTTAGTTTTAAAACTTCTCTTCAGAGGGTGTCGTATATAAAGGCCACCAAGGAATTCATTAAGAACATAACGCGAGGTAGCCGCACCGTCTTCCTAAGAATAGCTTCAAACTGATATGATTTATTTTATTTGGAGTCGTTGCAGCATGTTTCTTTATTTGCGGAAAATCCTTATAGCCATGTCATCTTTTGAACACAGTGTAGTCTTTTTAACCCAAATGTTGACTGGTAGAGAATGCCTTGATGCATTAAGTCCGCCCATGTACCACTATTGTACCATTACCTAAGTTTAAATCTATACATTATAAAAATGTTTCAGATCGCTGTCTGTACTTGGAAGACATGAGAAAAAATATTATTGGGACCTTTATCATCGCAAATAGCACCCAAAACAATGATTGTTAGATTTTTTCTGTTTATCTGTGCGTTTGTGCACGCTAATCTCGGCTTATAGGATTAAGATGTGGTTTTCACTTATACATTGTGGTAAGCTTAACATTTAGAATAGAATAGAATAGAATAGAATATTTATTTGCGTAAAACATGGTATACAAGGGTGTTATATACAAATTGAGGCACAAGCATGTTTAGCTAGGATAAAACATAGCATGCAAAATTTTAAAAAACAAGTTAAGCAACAACAACCTTTATTTTTTTTTTTTTTTTTTTTAAATTTACATTTTTTATCTATAGGTAAATTCTTTTAAACTATAAAAACTACACTCGATTAACCACTTATGAAATTTTATTGTAAATAATTTTGTGTTTAAAGCTTTGAAATGCCTTGGTATTTTATTATAAATGCTCACACACATTGCCAAGCAGTTACTATTGTATTTAGATAGTCTAGGCAAATCATTTAACACTAGTTTATATGGATCTCGTCGATTCCGAGGATTTACATCATTTGCAGTCTTAAATAGTTGCTTATTTTTCATAACAAAAACACATATTTCGTAAATGTAAAGCGACGGTAACGGTAACAAACCAAGTTTTTTAAATATTGGTCGACATGAGTCGTCGGGCTTAAGTCCACAAATTGCTCTCATGCACTTTTTTTGAGCGATGAATGCTCTTTGGAAGTCAGTGCTGTTACCCCACATTATTAGTCCATAACGTAACAACGATTCGACGTATGCGTGGTATGACATTAGTGTTTGTTTCATGTCAATCGGTTCATAAATAACAAAGTTATGCCCATTTAAAGTATTAAGTTGAATATTTCTTAAACTATCTATATCTATCTATTCTTTCTCTGTTCGGTAGCACTGACTGAAACTTTACTAAACTTCATAATCTTGAAATAAAAATGTCTGCCCCAAGTTACTATTCCACGCGGACGAAGTCGCGGGCAAAAGCTAGTAAATAAATATCTTAATCTTTTACAAAATCCATCCATCGTTTCTACAGTCTTGCTCCTACCTATAACGGTACGTAAATACCCAAAACGTTAAAAAAAAACATGAACAGGTTTTGAAAACCTCGCGTTTCCAGTTCCGACGATCCAATTTAAAAATTCTATTTGCCACCCCGCGAAGTATTGCAAGACTTGTTCAAACAATGTTGGGTCGCCCCATCGCCTCAGGAATTATCTCATTATATATGTACAACTTATGTTTACCCGGGCCTTATTTATTTGCTTTAGGTATATGTATTTAATATAACAAAGGGAATTCGTTTGCTTTGCGCATTGGGAATTACTTTTGGTGAGTTAGGTTTAAGGAATAATTTTCGAATGGCGTGAATAATGACGGGTGGGTTCCAAACGTCGGAATCCGAAGACGTACGAAAGTTTTCGACATCGGAAAATGTATTACGGAACTGAAATGGAGCTGGGCAGGACACCTGGCAAAACCTGGGGATGATATAGGTGGAGTAAGGCCGTAACCGAGTAGCATCCGCAGACTGGAAGAACTGTGGGTTGTCCGGCAGCGAGATGGGCAGACAACATTGTTGCTATCGCGGGTAGAGTTTGGATGAGGCTGGCACAGGAACGTGGGGTTTGGCACACGAAAAGAGAGGTCTATGCTCAGTTGTGGGTAAAAACGGGCTGTGGATGATGATAAATGGCGTGCGAAAATAATGAGGTAAAGATCTGGTCACGGCATTTAGGTCAGGCGTCATTTATTTATGGACCACGCTTTTGGTGCAAGTACACGCCTAGCAACTGAGTAATACGGTACCCCTTGGAAAGACTGGTGTCAGACTTTCTGGCTACTGATTATCCGTAGACTGACAAAGATCTACAAATTATAGCAGGGACAAACAAGGGACAGAGGAGTCTCGGTATGGAATGGACGGTCACCCATCTACGGACCGACCTCGGCAAGCGCTGCTAAACCACAAGATCGAACCGTACAACTGTTGTCTATTATTTAGATACGAGATCCTCAAAAGATTAGATGTTCGTTAAAATTCGAGGATGGAAAATCTTTGTTCATTGAAAAGGCTCTCTATTATCTACGGGGGTCTGGTATACCCCTAAACCTTGTGGTTATGGTACTCGTGGACCCTCAAGGCTAATCGATAGACGAAATAACTTTGTAACCCAAACTGAATGAAGTACGACGCGGCGACGTACCTACGGTCTATCTACCTACCTATAAGTAGGTTGATTCTTCAATGGCCCGCGTCAATAGCTGTGTAGAATGCGATTTCGATATCAAAGTAGGTTTTCATTACAATCGCTGAAGTGAATCGAGATGGTTTTTCATTGAGTTCGAAATACGCTCGTGTAACTTTAGTGTTAATTTTCATTTAAATACTATAAAAAAATATTGCACGTATAAATTGCACGGAAAAACCCATTTATATAATAGTCATTGTTTGGTTTTGCTCACAATAGGTGTTTTATCCCACTTCTGACTTATTTCTTTTACTAAGCCATCTAAACCGGTGCTTCTGTCTTTGTTTCCAGCCAGCAGCTTTCTGAGCAGACTTCACCCTCGAGGCCACCTCGTCAGGTGACTTTTCTGAAGCCAGCAGCCGACACAACCCTGGATCGAAAGGCCTCTATCGTTGATGAGACGTCCGGCATCACCCGGACGCAGATGAAAGGTAATTAAGCAATTTGTCACTTACAAGGAATAGTAGGTAACCCACAGTGAAACGAAATTTTTTGTCTTGGCCCGATGCATGGTTTAAACGTACTCACTTACCTACCTAGAGGCTCACGGAAGCTGTTTAAGATCCGACGTAGGATGTCATCGAAGACATCTCACCTTCCTACTTGTACTTCCTAAAGCATTCAATGTAGGTACCTACTTGTAGTCCATTGCAGAAGAACATAATATTATCTACCTATGAATTTATGCTGTACCGCCATAGCAGAAATTGGATTTATGGGAGGTCTTTGAAATAAATCGTTGAATATGCTCATGATTTTTTCATGAATCAGCTCGTAGGACATCATACTAATTTCTCACTATCAATCAATTCTAGAGTTCCGTGAAGCCTTCCGCCTGTTCGACAAGGACGGCGATGGCACCATCACTAAGGAGGAGCTTGGCAGGGTCATGCGCAGCCTGGGACAGTTCGCCAGGGTAGAGGAGCTGCAGGACATGCTGCAGGAGGTGGATAGTGACGGTAAGATGACATTTTAAAAGCAGGTAATTTGCTCAGCCTTCCCATCTACGGTGGGGTCGGCTTCCAGTCTGACCTTCACAACCCAGAAGCACGACAGCCCTTGGCAACTCTGGCCTCAGATTTCTTGGCTTCTCACTACCCGTTACTTCTGTCAAAGATCAACGACAAATGACAACCGGGACCAGCATCTTAACGTGCTTCCTGAGGAGGAATTTCGGTGTGTTAACATGGTCCGCTATAAACAGCTAGGTACCTTTTTTATCCTTTAGAACGCCAGAGCATAAACGCATCGGTGTACCTACTCCCGACGCCAAACCACAAATTCGCCGTTTTTTTGTCCTTGTAATTTGTAATTTTTTAATTTTGTAATTTTTTATAAGTCTAGCTGACATCAGATAAAATATAACTAGCTTTTGCCTGCGACTTCGTACGGGCATTTCCCGTTCCCGTAGGAATTTCGGGAAATCTTCTCTTAGTGCTCTCTTAAACTCCCCAAGGAACCTACAAGCCAAATTCCAGCTTTCTACGACCATAGTTTCGGCTGGGCGTTGTCTATCAATAACTCAACGTAACGGAAGAATTTTATATATTTGGATTTTGCTCCTAATTACAGGCGATGGCAATGTAAGCTTTGAGGAATTCGTGAGCATCCTCTCCAAGTCCATGTGTGGTGCCGGAGGCGGCACCAGTTCTGCTGAACAGGAGGAGAGGGAGCTCCGTGACGCGTTCCGGGTGTTCGACAAACATAACCGAGGGTACATCTGCGCGTCTGACCTGAGGGCTGTGCTGCAATGCCTGGGAGAGGATCTGTCTGAGGAAGAGAGTGAGTAACGGCTTTTTCGTTCTTATTTAGGTACTATTGTGTGTTACTTCTCTCTTTTACCTACTTGCGAACGAGCCCGTTACTTCACCGCTGCGCGCCGGTCTGCCGCTACTATCGGGCCTAGCAACGTCTACTCTTGGTCATAGATGAAGGAGTTAACGGTGAAGGTTAACATTATGAGGAAACTTAGACCTTCCAAACGTATTTCATCATCATATCAGCAGAAAGACGTCCATTGCTGGACATAGGCCGCCCCGAAGTGTCGCCACAACAACCGGTCCTGTGCGTCTCACATCCATCGGCTAGCCGCGACCCTCACCAGGTCATCAGTCCACCTTGTGGGAAGCCTTCCAACACTGCGTCTTCTGGTACGCGGTCGCCATTTTTCGGCCCTTTAGACTATCCAGGATCAAAGTTCAGGTTCAACGTTCTAACGTACATATTAAATGGTCCTGAAATTATAAACAAGAGGCGTGCCAATGTGGTGATTAGCTCTCGTTTCTTTACTATAAGCTCAGGCAGGCAATCATAGTTGCGATTTTTAATGGCCACATTTTATAATGTTTCAGTCGAGGACATGATCAAGGAAGTGGACGCAGATGGTGACGGCCGCATTGACTTCTTAGGTGAGTTATACAAACACACGTTGTAAAATATTTAGGTAGGTCAGGGTACCACAGATGTAATAAACAACTGATTTTTACTGTTCTATGGTCGGTACCTACTTACTTCTTATAGACTCGTGGAGTTATACAACGTGTGACAGAATAAACGCAATACCTCTTAAGGGGTCATTGTACTCATCATTATGAAAAACTTTTACTATTATACCAACACTGAAAACGCGGAAAAAAAATCGACTCCCCCATACATTTCTGTGCGCATAACTCCATAAAATGTACTGAACGGGTGAATTTTTTTGCGATTTTGGGGTTGGTCCCACAGTAAAAGTTGTTCATAATGATGAGTACAATGATCTGAATTATCCCTTAAGAGGTATTTCGTTTATTCTGTTACACGTTGTAGAGCATGGTGACGCTTTGGCGGCCGCTGTCGCAACGCAATCACGAGAATAATTTAACACTAAACGTATTTAAAACACCATTCTACCTCTGACAGCTTTAAAAGATTGACAGAGATGGAACGATGATTTAAATTCGGTTAGCACTAAGTGCGTATTGATTAGATGTTGAATTGTAAATTG
The DNA here is from genome assembly GCA_002192655.3 of Mamestra configurata. Classification (NCBI taxonomy): domain Eukaryota; kingdom Metazoa; phylum Arthropoda; class Insecta; order Lepidoptera; family Noctuidae; genus Mamestra; species Mamestra configurata. The sequence goes on along the minus strand of NDFZ01005366.1, from coordinate 26,709 downwards.
TAACTGCTTGTTTGTTACGTTTTCATGCATAAACCGCTGAACGTACCTAGGCATAATGATTCGTTTTGTTATTGAGATTCTTAAAATGATTATTTTTATCTCGGGAAAAAGTTCCGATGGGATAATTTTTTAATTTCTAGCGTAGCCGCTGGTAGAAACTACCTACCTTGTTCAATTTTAAAATCGGGTTAGAAACTGATCCGAAATCGGGCTACATTCCTGTTACCATTTCGTTCTAACCATGGTTTCCATTTTCACCCCGCCATATCTTTTAAATACTTACACCGATAAAAGAGTTATAAAAAATAAAACTTATCTATTTCCAACAGAATTCGTCCGCGCCCTAGGCGAACCCGAAGACGCGTGTGACGATGAAGACGAAGACGACACGACTGACGGTCCCGACCTGCTGCTCCCGCGACCTGTCGCCGCCAACTAAACACCTGAGCATGCACCAGGACGTAGCCAGGATTAGGAGCAACACGAACACCTATTAAACCCTTTATAGGACCGCTCATACTAAGTGGCCAGTATAATGGACAGTCACTAATTTAGTGTCGTTATCTCATACACTTTAATTCGAATATTGAACCTTATAAATTACGACGTACGTTAGAGATCAAGGTGTAGGTAATAAAGTACCTACTCTTGCTTACTATGGAATAAAATGGAGGGAATGACAACTGAAGCTTAATGTTGATTCTAGGAGTAGGTACGTTCAATGGACCTAATCCATTCAGATCCACTCAGAAAACCAGTTGCATTTGGCGAAAAGCAGCCATTGTTGATACGCTGACCGTTATGCACCTTGTCACTTGAAAAAGTTATATTAGTTAACTTTTATGCTGTGCTACAGTTAAGAGTCGTCATTCATCTTAAGTCCAAATTAAGCAAAGACATTTTGGTACACAACTACTTACATACAGTTAACTGCCTATGAATAACTTGGTAGGCAGACACACAAAGCTATTGAAACACATGCGGCATGCCTTACCGTGTCCGAATCTTTTACGAAACTGTAATATCTGTGCAATGGGTCTCGCCAACTACCCATAGAATAGAACTAATTTGTAGAATTAAAGCTATGTCTTGTACCAAACTATCCTGGCTACGTACCAACATCGACCGCTTTATGCTAACGCTGGCTTTAATTATATTTATTACGTTGTTTATACAAACAATTGTGAATAATTATGGAGTTTGGACGCGCCTAAACAAAACTTCCAAAAATTAAAACTATTTTAAGGCCTTTGAGAATTAACATTCGTAAGAATATTAGTGCTTACTTAACTTGCGGCCCGCTGAGCTACAATGCGGCCCAGTGAGCTAAAATCCGGCCTGCTGAGCTCGTCAATAAATCTAAAAACAAAACGTAGATGTCGTTGTTTAAGTGGCTTGTTATCTATTAATCTACAACGATTTCAACCCATTCTCATGCATTGTAGAATTGAGCCATAGGCACCCATCAATCAATTATAGACATACCTACAACGAATTCTTTCCTAACCTAAATCTTCCTACCTACAGGATCTGTTATAATAATGCTTAAATTTTAATTGGCCACGGATCCATATAGCGATTAAAGTTAGCTTTTATTAAAATTCGTAATAAATAGTTATTTTACATCGTCAAATAGACAGTTAAGGGAATAATTGACCCAGTGCAGTGCGCGTCGTCTTAAACCATCAGCTCGCTAGCTGATAGGTGATTAATAAATAAAAAATACTTAATTAGCATATTATGTACTAATTTTAATATTGTGAAGATATAACTTCTCTAAATTTTTCGTACTTACATAAAAATCATTTGGCCTGCGAAACGCTTATGAGAGGTCTTTGTAGTGTGGTGTCCAATAAAGTCGTCTCAAACGGTACCCACAAAAACAGAGGAATGGCCTATCAGAGCCGTGGACCGCACGGCCAAAAACTCTATTTTAAATTAGTGATTTTTCCATAAAACACCAATTTTTAAATAAATATTGTAAATATTTCGTCACTTTTACTATCTTTCAGGTTATATTGTAATCAGGTTATGTTGTATAAGAGTGAGATAGTTGCAATGTAAATCTTACCTTGTTTGTGACTATTCTAAGGATACTATTTACATTTTTAGTAACTACATCTACTGGCTTAATATTTTTGCCTCTCATTAGCAATTATAAGATATGAAATAAATAAATACGCAGTGCTGGGCAAGATCCGTCATAAATATTTTGTTACTAATATTAATTTTAAATTAGTGATTTCTCACCAATGGCCTGCCGAGCAAGGTTTTGCGGCCCGTTGAGCTTCATGCATGCGGCCCGAATTAGTTATGTATCGTTGGTTTGAAAGTTTAATAAGTGCCAAGATTTATTATTCTACTGACGTACATTATTATTTTTGGATAGTTTAAGCTATTCTAAAATTTAGTTAAGTACTAACACTCTCAAGAAACTACATTGTCTATGTAAGTCACCCGCTGAATCTGCCCAGCACTGTGTAACTCAATTATTTTTTGTAATAACTCCTTTAAGATTTTATCATTAAAAATATCAACTACTTATACCTCAAACTTTTTAACATATCCTAACAAGAATTTATGTACCTAATCAGAGCTTTTATTTGTCTAATAAAATGCATGGATAGTTTTAAATATTAACTGATATTTCGCAAAATATTGATGTTGTACATTAATAATACAGAACCAATATACAAATAAAATGTTCTTGAACAGATGATTTGTTTTCATTGACATTTGACCGCACGTGACCGTTTGTGCTGAAAACAGAAGACAGTATTATATTAATCCCAGATCTCTCATGTATGAGAATCAGTGTTTGACGAAAGTAGTCAGTTTTTACCAAGCCTGGCAACAGTCGAGATTAACCTTTTGACCACCATAAAACGATAAAAAATAATAGCATTTATATCGCAGACAATCCAGCTTTCCTGTGAACGCCCGACGGCATACCAGTCCGTCCGTCTGTCACCAGGCTGTATCTCATGAACCGTGATAGTTAGATAGCTGAAATTTTCACAGATGATGTATTTCTGTTGCCGCTATAACAACAAATAAAAATTAAATAACATTAAAAATAAAAGGGGGCACATAGAAGAAACATGTTTTTTTGACTTAAGTAACGGAACCCTTCGAGTGCAAGTAAAACTTGCACTTGGTCAGTTTTTTTAATAATAGAGGTTTAAGCCGCGTGATTTGGTACTGCATACGGACATGCCGTCGCAAGTTAATGCAATCAATATAAAGAACCCATTTGCGTATGAATAAAGTTACTTTGCTAAATCTTTACTTAATAGGTAGCAGAGCAATGGAGCGCTGCATAATAGGTGTTTAGCGAATCGTCTTAGAAACACCACCGTGCGCTCCACAATTCAAGTAATAGATGTTGGGGAAACGAGCCAGTCCACGACGCAACGTTTAGTTTAATTAATTTCTTAACGTGTTTAATTTATTCTTTAATGTGTTTATTTATGCGTTAATGTCGAAAATTATCCCAAGGGAACATACTCCCGGGACAAAAAGTTATCCTATGTGTTATCAGACCGTAATCTACCTCTGTGCCAAATTTCATCAAGACCCGTCCAGCCATTAGCGCGTGAAGAAGTAACAAGCATACTCACAAACTTTCGCTTTTATAATGTTATAGTATGCGCCAGATAAATGTGGAATAAAGTATATTGACCTTTCCCTAATAACTGTTCATAGGTACCTGAACAATTAAATATGAATCGTTTTTCATTATTAGACAATGTTAAGGATCACGAGAGATGATGATTCGGGACAGCTTTGTGTCATTAATTCCGTTTTTCAAATTAAAAATGTCAATAATTGTAGGTGGGTCAATGACCGTTATTCCACGATTATCTGGCGCCTACTATAGTGCTGCTTTGAAATAATACGTCTCATATCTAAAACTATATCTAAATTGACCTACAATTATTGACATCTTTAATTTGAAAAACGGAATTAATGACACAAAGCTGTCCCGAATCATCATCTCTCGTGATCCTTAACATTGTCTAATAATGAAAAACGATTCATATTTAATTGTTCAGGTACCTATGAACAGTTATTAGGGAAAGGTCAATATACTTTATTCCACATTTATCTGGCGCATACTATAGCCCCTACGTCCTAATTGTCATGTGCATTAGTTATTTTGTTATTGAGCTTGTTTTAAATCGTGCAATGTATGTGATGTGGCTGTACCTAATTTAAATAAATAAATAAACGTTGCACGAATGCACCCGGACGGGTCGGTGAAGATCGTTACTCACTGGATACCTGAGGAAGGACGTTGCCGTCGAGGTCGATCGGGGCGAATGTGGTGTGACGATCTTATCATACTTGCGGGGCAAACTCGTTTAGAGTTCGCCCAAGACAGAGTTTTGGAAGGAGAAAGGAGAAGCCTTTGGAAAACAAGGCTAACAAAAAAGGGTAGGTAGTAGCTCGATTGGGCAAACAAGGTACACTTCAGAAATTGGAGATCGACATCTAAAATCGATAAATAGAAACAGACTGCAATCTACCTCAAAATTACACGAGGGCGAGTGAGTCAAATCTATGTAAATGCAAAATAACTGTAAGGAACTGGCTCCTGGATTCGGACTATGAAGGTACAGAAAGTACCATCCAAATGATTAAATAAAAAAATTTAACATACCTCCCACTTAGTTTTACTAATAAGCACCCTCACACATTCACACACTACACACACAATCCTACAATAATAACACTTCACAAAAATAACCATGATTTTATTATAGATTTACCGCGCTTTCAAAATTGTTATTAAGCTAACAGTGTTATGTATTATCGCAATTAAGATGCCGTAAAATATGATCATGTTAATAGGGGTGTGAAGATCTGTCATACAGGTCCCGAACCTAGTTCAGACTCCAGCTCTCACAAAGGTTCTAGCATAAGGCAGATTAATATAAATAAATGACTGTTACAATGTACCTTTATGAGAGAAATAAATTATATATTATTATTCTCTTCATTCATTTCACTTACATACTAATTTATATTTTTAAATATTTCTTTAAAAAAAAAAACACACACATTAAAAAAAAAAACATTTAAAAATATAAAAAGCAGTAGTCCGCCGGTGTCGGGAGCAAGGTCCAAGCTACCGGTGGTTAGGGCTCCAGAGAAAGGAACCTCCTCACAATACGAGCCGTATCGAAGAGTACTGCCTTCTGTATCAGGCCCTTTATCCAACCGCGTAACGCCGGCTTCGACAGATGGTCGTCGAAGCTTTTGGCCATCAGTGGCCGTAACGACAATCGGCACAATGACGGCCGAGTCCACATTCCACATGTCGACAACCTCGTGTGCTAAGTCGAGATACTTGATTTGCTTCTCTTTCTCAGCCTTCACGAGGTTCACGTCATGCGGGATGGTAACATCGATTATCATTGTGCGGCGCGCTAATCGTCGTATTTATTATTATTTAAATAGTCTAGGCACTCGTGGACACGCCAGTAGGATAAGGCTAACGACTTATTCCAATGAAATTGAACCAGCAATAAACTCAACATGAAATGTATTACACGCATATTGCTATATTGCTACTGCTACAAATATTGCCACTGCTACATATATGTATTATATTGCTACTGCTACTAACAGTACTAACACTAGTTCTAGCTACGTTAAATCACACTCGAGTACCAGCATTTGTTTCACAATCCTAAACGCCTGTCTCAAAGTCAATTCATTTATTTCAACGAGACCATTTCAAGGCACTTTTGAACGTCAATTTTACAGTTTAAAAATAAAATATTATAGTGACTCTAGTTGTCCATTCGCAAAAGTACTATTCGTATGGAGAAGAACGGACAAGAAGCTACTCTTTTCAAATAAAAGTTTGACATTATTTTGTATATATTAATCAGTTAATTATATGTGAGGACGTTGCTCCCAAAATAACACTAATATACTACTAATAGGTACAGCAAAGTAATACCAGCAGAGTTTTCATATGCTAGTGATGTACTGCGGTTCCATGTGACCGCTTTCCGATAAGCAGCGGAGTATCACGTTACCGTTTGGCATGATTGATATCTGGGTGATGGACGCGTGGTTCAGAGACATACGAAGCCAACCCTCAGGTGGGAACTGAAGAGCTCTGGAAAATAGAAAGCATCACGTCTAGATTCCTTTAAGTTCTAGTAAGTATACGGACTCCGGGCACTGAGAAATTAACTTCAGACCTCAAAGGATCCCAATAATGACCGGTTTCAATAAAGTTTCCACCTTTAACCAACTGTCAAATTAGCTACCAACAGTAGCTGAAACGTCATGGTTGTCTTTCTGACATGACGTTTCAGCTACTGTTGGTAGCTAATTTGGCAGTTGATTAAAGGTAGATACGTTATTGAAACGGGCCGTAAACCAACAAGGCAGTTAACATATATTTAATTTTATGCGTTCTACCTTTTGAACGCTATTGTCACACAAATACGAAAGCTTATCCTGTACGCCAACGACACAAACATGTGACAAAAAATAATATGGCGAATTTGTGGCTTGGTCTAGCTAGCGGGTGCGTTTGCTGGCATCCAAAAGCTTAAATCTGTAAGTTCGGATTCTTTATAGGCATTGATGGTAGATACACTCAACACACTCGGTAGTTCCATAAACAAGTAAGTAATTGGGTTTAAGGTTCTAGCAAATGTAAAAAAAAACAGTAAAAAGCAATCAGTCGACTGCGCCATCTACCTCAAATAATTGTCTCAGAATAGGAGTTTAAGTACCTAGTACCTACATCTTTATACAACGTGTAACAGAATAAACGCAATACCTCTCAAGGGGTCATTGTACTCATCATTATTAACAACTTTTACTATGGGACCGACCCCGAAATCGCGAAAATATAACAGCTGTTCAGTAGGTACATTTTGTCGAGCACATATCCGTATGGGGCAGCAGATTTTTAATCCCATAGTAGAAGTTGTTCATATTGATGAGTACAATGACCTCTTAAGAGGTATTGCGTTTATTCTGTTACACGTTGTATAAGCAATAAACAATAAAATAAAATTCTCACTTGCACACAAAGAACCGTATAACATTAGCATGGGCGACCACCAGCGTGTAAGAATCTTCCGTCTGATCCGGCGGCGCTCTATAGAAGTAGCGCCTGAAGCCAGCTTCTATCCGCATGCTGTCTTGAAAGAACTGCTGTACGAGCCAAAAAAGTTATCGGTCATTCTCATTAGCTAGCAGTTTATTTATTAATCGTGTAACAAAATAACCGAAATAAATAACTGCAAAAGGGGTAATATTTAAATTATCGTATTCGTTCATTATGAACAACTTTTACTATGATGAAATCGGGAAAAAAATATCGCCTGCCCAATTGCCCGCCTGCACATTTGTGTCCATAATATGTCAAAATGTAAAAAGCAGATTTTTTTTCGCGATTTCGGGGTTAGTCCCACAGTAAAAGTTGTTCACAATGATGAGTTCATTAACCCCTTTTCAGGTATTGCGTTTATTCTGTTGCGTTGTATAGTTTGCGAGATAATCTAAGCTCAGTTGAGTTCTTGATCTGCAGTCGGCTTTGGGGACACCTTAAAACAGCCCATCGGGCTATACCAGCGTCATTCAGGGTAAAAAATAAAACACCCCGCTATTGACTTAAAATATTCCCAGCTTGCTAGGAACATAATCATGTTCCTAGCCTTGTCCCAAATATATTGGGGTCGGCTTCCGGTCAAACTGGATTCAGCTGAATACCAGTATTTTACATGGAGCGGCGGCCTACCAGACCTCCACAACCCATAAACTTACCTACACGGTATTTCATGGCAAGACTGGAGTCAGATTGACTATGGCTTCAGACAATCCATAACGACTGCCAAAAATCTACAAATGGCAGCCGGGACCAAAGGCTTAACGTGGCTTTCTGAGGCACGGAGGAAACTCGATATGTTAAAATGGTCACCCATCCACAGACCAACCTTGGCAAGCGTTGCTTAACCTGATCGTCCCGTGCGGCTGTTCTTCTTTAGCCACGAACTACACACTCCTTTGTGGTATATACAGTGTTAATTGGTAATTCAATAGTAAGAGTTTAGTTAAAGTAGAGTCGAAAAAAAAAAACTTAATTTCATACATATTTTATTCAACATTACAAAATATTTACAGCTAATCATTTACACGGTACAAATTCACTGTAACAAATTGCTAGAGGTAATTTGGCAAGTACGGTATAAATTGTAACGCAGTGGCTTTTACATAACGTTGTCAATAGAGCCCAGTTTCGCACCGAATACTTTAAGGCACTTTGATTAGACTAAATGACCAGTAAGTTTAAATGATAATTCTTTGAAAGATTTATTTATTATTAATATATGTTACATTATTACTTACTAATCACTGGTGCTAATCAAAGAAATATATGAGTTAGGTGCCCAGAACTCAGCATATGGGTCGAACAATAATTTGTTCGTGTGCCCACAACTCGGCAGCCGAGTCGTCGTTATAGACTGGCCTGTTGGTCGAGTGGTTAGTGACCCTGAATGCTAAACCGGAGGTCGTGGGTTCGATTCCCACCCAGGCCAAATCTTTGTGTGATGAGCATGATCATTTGTTCTGTGTCTGGGTGTAATTTGTCTATAATATGTATGTATTTAGAAATATATAAGTATGTTTATCAGTTGTCTGGTTGCCATAGCACAGGCTCTGCCTAGTTTGGGATCGGATGACCGTGTGTGAGTTGTCCCAA
>NDFZ01005366.1:0-17901 GCA_002192655.3 Mamestra configurata | reverse complement strand
TCGAGTGGTTAGTGACCCTGACTGCTAAACCGGAGGTCGTGGGTTCGATTCCCACCCAGGACAAATCTTTGTGTGATGAGCATGATCATTTGTTCTGTGTCTGGGTGTAATTTGTCTATAATATGTATGTATTTAGAAATATATAAGTATGTTTATCAGTTGTCTGGTTGCCATAGCACAGGCTCTGCCTAGTTGGGATCGGATGACCGTGTGTGAGTTGTCCCAAGATATTATTATTATATATAGCGACGACTCGTGGGCACGAACAAATTATTGTTCGACCCATATGCTGAGTACTGGGCACCGAAAGAGTTAACAATGAACATTTTTATTGAGCCACTTTATACAAGACGAAGTAGGCAGTGATTTTCAAAGAAGCGCTGGGTCCAAGCAACAACTCATACACCTTGTTTTAATAATTTGTTTCAGGGAGCGAATGTGTTGCTAACATTGCGTGGCCAATCATGTTCTTGATGAAGAATATGAGTTCATCTCAGACCCACACTCGATAATAGTTTTAACATTAAATCCAAGCACCAAAATATTTAAATAACAATTCACTAAACTTGACTAGATTTAGTGGTGAAACAGAAACATAACATTTTCTAGCACCGATTATGCTTTAAGTTTATAAAATGGTAGGAATATGGTCTTAATTTTTGATAAGGTATATATTTTTCTTGATTATGTCGAGGTATTTTTTTTGACGAACACTATGGCACTTAAAGCAGGTCAAAATATGTATTATGTTATTAACAATCTAGGATATTATTACGTCCTTAAATTAAACTACTTATACTGATCAAAACGAGCCAAGTATTTAAGAATTAAAATTGTTTTGAAAGTATGTATGTATTTAAATATATAAAATGAATTCTTAAACTCGCTCTAACCAGTGTAAATAATAATATGCAAAGTCATCTAAACGGGACAGTTTTGTACTGACAAATAAGTATAAAATACTAAGAAACTATAAAATTCATACTACTAACTTACGCTTAAATCAAAAAAACATACATTTGATATGATACAACAATCTACATACAATCAACCAAAGAGTTCATAGACTTTTTCCACCATATTTCAGTTGTTTAGGGTTCGATTTTTCGCAACAGTTCTATTGACAGCCATAGTAAACAAGTACTTGTCTATGAGTAACCATAAGGAACTATACGCTGGTAGAAAATCTGTTCCTTACGTTCATTCGGCATATCATAGCTGGTATTACTAAACAAAAATATCAAACACGATAGTGTTGAGTTGATATCTTGGCTCGAATAGAAAATACCAGAATAAAAAGACACTACTGATTTTATTGCAGGATTTTTGAAGTGAAAACTTCTTTAGGCGCGTTAAGCACTTTTTGGGTGAACAAAAATCATGGAACTCGCGTCATCGTCACCGAACGCTTTAGCTTTCGCTTAGTTTTCACTTCTACCGGCAGTCCCCAAACACATGTTGGAACAAAAACTAAATTCTTTTACTTGTAAAATGCTCGGTTATGGTAACTATTAAAGTACATTTAAGGCGAATTTTATCTATAAATTGACATATTACTATTATACATATTTATGATACCTACATATTTATATGAATAACGTATATTACACTATTGAATAACGTAGTCCTGCATTTCGACCACAGTCGTATTTGAAATCTTACTTAAAGCGGGTGCTGTTACATTGTCAGAGTATAAGCTTGCTTTCAACATCCTTCATTCAGTAAATCCATGCATTTTCAAGCAGCGTTTTGCTAAACAACTATACCTAATTGAGTGCAGCGGTTTTCACTAGTATTGTACACAATAATTATGGTTTAATTAAACAATTAGAAGAATAATACTTAATCATACTTAGTTCCGCTCCATCTGACCAGCCATTGGTTTTTTTTTGTCGCGAATTGCAGTACTGAATGGGTGATATCAATCTTGGAGAATGTATCTTTCGATCATCCAAAAAGATATAAAAGAATTTTAATAGCCATTAAGTCAATCATTCTTTTGGATTACGAATCCGTACTAATATTATAAATGCGAAAGCAACTCTGTCTGCATGTTTGTTACCTTTTCTCGTCTTAACGGCTGAAAGGGTTTGAATTTAATATTTCCAGGAATATGTTCCCTTAGGGATAATTTTTGAGTTTCACGCGGGCGAAGCCGCCCTGCAGAATCTAGTAATTAACCTTTTGACCGCCAGAGCATAAACGCATCGGCGTGCCCCCGACGCCAAGCCACAAATTCGCCGTACTTTTTGTCACATATGTATATGTAACGTTTGGCAGGCAGGACACGCGCTTGCTTGTCATATATACGTGACAATGGCGTTCAAAAGGTTAATAAAAACAATTCCGTTGACTGGTCAGTGAAGGCTTATTATTGAACAGCGATTACAGTGTGCGGTTCGAATAGCTTTTAAGTTTCTTACCCGTTCTGCTCCTTACAAACTTGATTCTTGGCATTTCGTTTTAAGCTGCTATTACTGTAATCAAAACAATTTTGATTTCAAAAGTCGTCTGACGCAGCAATGTTAACTGGATATCTGTCATTTATGACCTAGACTAGAGTCAAGAGCAAACCCATCTCAAATTAAAAAAAAAATGTAGCTCACCGGGCCGTAAGCATAAGCTCGCCGGGCCCCAAAATGTAGCCAGTCAGGCCGCATGATTTAAAATCAATAGTTTACAAATTTTGGTGTTTTATTTACCGTGTTATCAGCCCCAAACATAAGTGAGAGCGTGCACCACTAGTTTTAAGTGCAAACGCCCATGCTGTCAGTAATTAATTATTTGTATTAATTTAATAACAGCATCCCAATTAGTCTACAACTACTACAAAGGTTAAATAGCGAATGTTCCTGGATTTATCCATGTGTTAGTACTCCACACTAGCTACTAGGTTACTACAATACCCATTTTTAACATACCTTAAAAATGTGACCTGTCCAGCCTTTCCCAACTATGTTGGATTCGGCCCTTAGAACCCAGTAACTGGGTAACACTATACCTCTTGACAAGATTGGTGTAAAATGTAATGTCGTATTTTTGCTTCGTGACAATACCATAATTGTTTGACAATGTAACAGCGAAGTATTCATATCAAATAATTTTATATCACTTATTAGTGATTGATTTCGAATGTTTTGGCCATTTTATTAATGTGCATAGCAGTTTAACCGGGTAACACTACCTCTTGACAAGATTGGTGTAAGATGTACCTACTGTCGTTTTTTTGCTTCGTGACAATACCATAATTGTTTGACAATGTAACAGCGAAGTATTCATATCAAATAATTTTATATCACTTATTAGTGATTGATTTCGAATGTTTTGGCCATTTTATTAATCTGCATAGCGTTTTAACATTAATATTGACTATTTCCATATCCTTCACCTTAGTTTATTAAAATGTTTTGCCTTATAGATGATTCAGATGGGCTTAGGTACTGGCGCAAGTGGCCCTGGCGAGAAATACTTGCAACACATAGCTTTCAAGAGGAGATTACCTTTTTTATTATCAGCATTCATAATGCTTATAGATCCAAGGCTTTTATATCCTCTGACCCATACAAGAGACACAATCTAGTAACTGCACCCAAATTAATCAATTATTTCTAAAATTTTAGGCAAAAAATTACCCATGGGTCGTTCTTCTTTATTACTGACAGTAAACCGACATTTTTCTGTTCTTTAGGTTTTTTAATTATATATTTATATTATAATTATATATTTATGGTTTTAACATTTAATTTCAATGAACGTCGCATGGACTTTTTATTAGGACTAACTAATGCTCCATTCCCTGCCGATAATTTTGTTTTTCTTCATGGTGATTTTCCAGAAAATAATGTGACAGTGGCCATTTTCAGCGGAGACCACATTTTGGATTACCACTCTGTCACGCCATTCTATGAAAAACAAACTTATAAAAAAATACTGGCTAGAGATAGTGAAAGAGTATTTAGTACTAATGAATAAATAAATATAATGGACGTATATTCAAAGGCTAAAAACGTAATAATCAATACTCCAATGCAACTTATAATAAAATGAGGACAGGCTATTGTCGGTAAAAAAAAAAGAACGACCCCCATAACAAATTCAACCTTTAAAATACATATTTTTTATTGACATATCCCGATCCCAACGCTCAATTTTCCAATTAAGGGGAAATATAGGAAACATTATAATCAGAGGTCGGTATTAGGTAGTTATTTATGTATACTTGCATCGAAATGTTGATATTAATATGGATCTTCCCGGGATTTCTAATGGACAATCCCGTGTGGGCTACAATATTACAAATAAATTATAATAATTTTTCTTTTGTTCTCACAAGCTATGTTGTGTGAACTACAAATGTGGCAACATCGCGCGTGTACGCATTGGGATTTTGCAACTTCGGACATCCGATGTCGTTAATGTAAATTTGGCAACGTCGCACGTTTTAAATTGTAAAAGTAAATAACTTTTTATTAAATAAATAACGGGATTTTCTGCCCTTTATAATTAATATCGGGATTTGAGGCATATCCACTTTATTCTTTCGCTGTATGAAATCAGTGTAAGTACATAAATAACTCTACCTAATTCCGACCTCTGATTATAATAAACCCATCGAACTCCTTTTGATATTATTATTGTCTACTACTTCGAAAATCATATTAATTTATTTAGTGTGATATAATGTGTTTTAAACTTACCCCAATACTGACTACTGCTAAACTTAGTTCAACTAGCGCTAGTAGCTATTCCAATCTATCTACTTTACTTTTTACACAGTACTCAGGGGTTAATATGGCACACCGACTTTTAAGAAAAGCATATTTATGCCACCGGAAAATGGCAAACGCCGTAAGATTATAAAATATCGCGTGAAATTGTAAACTATTTTTTCTAAAAAAGACATGTAAATATTGGAAAATATTGAATTTGGATGGGATTTATTGTTTACAAAACGATTTATTCATAATATTTCGAGAAATTATATTCTAATCAAGATTTATTACAATCTTACGGAGTCTGCAATTTTCCGGTGACATATACAAATAATAGATATCGAGTGACGGAGACAATACTTATTATAATAAATATTGATACGTATATTGTAAAGATTATTATAAAATAACATATTAACGGTCGAGTACTGTTCGGCGCAGTGCTTAAAGAATACAACATCCAAAAAAGTTGACAAACTATTTGGTAACGAACGAAGTTCATTACTAATTAATTTGCCTTCTAAACAATTAACTTAATCCAGTTGGTGAACAGGTGACAACTACTCGATCAAAACTAGAATTTTCCAAGGTTTCGTCCGAGACAATTCTAGCGTAAATTGTTTAATTTAACAAACGGAATTTAGAATATTTTCTTTTTCATGTTTCTATGGAAGTCTCAATAAGACGAAACGCTTGCAATTCCATTCTACCAATATATGGTGCAAAGTTCCCAATACCGGGTTCCTATCATTTCAATTAAAAAATAACAGCAATCGGTATTTCATGGCATGCCAGTAATGGTCGTAATAAACATATTTGCATAAAAGTATGCAAATATCTTGCATACCATTGCGCCGTAACAAGTTCTGGGGCCCTACTATGAAGTCTTAATACGATCATGATTCCTCTCTAAGAGGGAGACGGAGCTATACATCGCGAATAGCACTATCCCTTTTACATCACCGGAATTGGATGGCATTAGCACGTCATAGTAGGGCTGCAGATTGGTTTATGTTCAAGCTACTTGCATACTTTTGTGCGAGTTGCAGGCATGTGTATTCCTGTCAGAGTTGCGGAATTGTTCGATAGAGTTACCGCAGCCTTGGAACGCAAAGGGCCTTTAAATTAGCACGAGTGGGTTTTGGTCAGTAAGTCTGATACTCCCTCCCGCTCCGCCCAGAATGGGAGTCATTTTATGATTCCCCTTCCAAAAAAATAGACATGTGTTTTACGGCCTTTAACCTTTTGAACGCTAGAGCAAAAACGCATGGGCGTGCCCCCAACGCTAAGCCACAAATTCGCCGTACTTGTTGTCACATACATATTTGTGACGTTTGGCGTACAGGGCACGCGCTACCTTGTCATGTATACGTGACAATGGCGTTCAAAAGGTTAAGGCAAGTCTACTGGCATGCCATTAACACTAGCGCTAGCAACTACACCCGTATAAACCTTGTAAACACCTGTTTTACCGGCTAGTGACGAACTTAGGCTCCATGTGGCCGGTATCCGATAAGGACCGAAGGACCACGTTGCCGTTCGGCATGATTGAGATCCAAGTGATGGACGCGTGATTCAGAGATATCCGAAGCCAACCTTCAGGTGGGAACTGGAGTGCTCTGGAAAATAAAAAATATGGAAATATTAGAAAAGTTACAAAAGTCAATTCAATCATTTTGATCCATTATTCTTATTGAAAGCTTGTCTTCGCTCGCGTGATCGTCAAAACATATCCTTAGGGCGCGTTCCCACTATGTCGTGACGATTTTATCATTGGACGACAGTCACATACATTTTGTGTGTAAAAAGTCGTGGACGACTGTTAATCGTGTCGTCCTATATGTGAACAGCTCCATTTAAATACACAAGCCACGACGCTTTAAACGACACGATAATCTGTCGTCACGACATAGTGCGAACGCGCCCTTAGGGGACGTACTACCGGGTTGAAAAGTGCAATATGAGCGCTAGAAAACCAGCGTCAGACATCATCAGTCTGTCTGACATATCGCTGAAATGGACCTGTTTAGTGCAGCCGTGAGACACACTTAGTTTTTAGCATACCTAATTTTTTTGTTATATCCATGTACCGTGCGTGTTCATGTAAGTACTAAATAAATATTATTCTTTCTTTTCTTCCTATCTTTCTCTATGCTTGGGAATATAGGGATTAGGGTCCAAGGCATGGTTTACCCGGTTGTCAATTTATAAGGCCCCTTACTAACGCCAATGATATCTGAACGACTAACGTTATGTCCTTTACTGCTGCCCTCATTTTAAACAGCAGCGCAAGAAATATGCAAAATATTGCCGCACATCGTCGTATTTATTAGTACAAAGAAGAAACTGCAAGAGCCATTTATTTTTAGACTCCTTTGTACACCAATAAACGGAGTTTTATTGCCAATTTAGCGTTCGAAAACCAGACAAATGGATACTCACTTGCATACAAAGTAACGTATAACGTTGGCATGGCACACTAGCAGCGTGTAGGTATCTTCAGTCTGGTCTGGGGGAGCCCTGTGGAAGTAGCGCCTGAAGCCAGCCTCGATCCGCGCGCTATCCTGAAAGAACTGCTGTACGTGCCAAAAAGGAGGTTATTATATTCCAAAAAAAAAAACCAATACAAAAAAAACTTAAGTAAATGAGAGACAGTCGAGTACTGTAAGGAAGTTTTGGGTTGAATAATAAATAAGATAAAGTAAATAAGTACTAGCTAACAAGGCAAGGATCATCCAACAGTCTTTTACTTTAAGTCTTCCAGTTTAAAGAGTCACAGCTCACATAATACTTGTGGATAACATTAAAACACGAAAATTATAATTTTTGAACATAATTTAAATAAAAACAAAAATATATATATTTTTTTAATTTAAATTGTGAATGCAGTTATAAAATCTTGAAACACCATAAAAGGTGTAGTTAAACTAGCTCACAGGCCGCAACCAGTTATACATAACTTCTATGCTGGGCTGTAGGTCACGGGCCACATGCCCGTTGGCTTGACCGTGAGACCCGTTGAGCTATGTGAGCTAATAAAATATTATTGAATGATGTTACAACGAGACAATTAAATGTAAAATCGGTAAAAAGTTTTTAACATTGTTTTTTTTTTTTGATATTGTGTTAAATTCTTCTCGGAAAAATATAGTACCTAAAGAAAGGTAGGCAAGGTGTAGGAAATTAAAAGGGTATATAATGGATAAAGATAAATTAAAACGTGCAAGGTCATAAGGGGCGGTTTTCACCACACCAGAGAGATTTCAGGAACCTTATTATTTCCTCTGTTCGGGCTTTGAAACATGGTTTCTACTTCCAAACCTTCGTGTGCAAGTCCAACTTGCACTTGTCCAGTTTTTTTAATGGACATTGCGGAGCTTTTTTAATGTATTTTTTGTAAGCTGTACCTACGATAAAGAGTATTTCTATTCTATACTATTATTTACTACCTGTTCCGTATACCTCTGTAAACAGTATTTCAGTAGCCCTTTCTAGCCATATATCATCTGTAACACATTCCAACCAACGTTTCTTTGTCCTTTTCATGTATAGGTTACTAATAATAAAGCTGAAGAGTTTGTTTGTTTGAACGTGCTAATCTCTGGAACTACCGGTCGGATTTAGAAAATTCTCTGTATATGATATTCACTATCATGAGGAATGCTATAAGCTATACGGGAACGGGATATGCGCGTACGAAGCCGAGAACAATAGCTAGTTCTCTTACCACCGGAAAATTGTCAGATTCCGTAAGATTGTAATAAATCTTGATTAGGTTATAATTTCGTGATATATTATGAAAAAATCGTTTAGTATACAATAAATCCCATCCAAATTCAATAGTTTCCAATATATCCGTGTCTTATTTATAAAAAAATAGTTTACAATTTCACTCGGTCGTTTACAATACGGCGTTTGCCATTTTCCGGTGACATAGCTATATCTTATAGATACATATTCGTTCTCAAAACTCTTCAAGAACATTTTTCTTATTCTTCCGCAGAACTTGCCCAATATAACTGGCAGATCATTGTTTTTAGAAGCCTTGTTAGAAAAAAATTGAAATAATCATAAATGTGCAACTGGTGCCCAGTGTTGATACTTGGATACATATTTATATATCTTTCAGTGTATGTATCTGTTTAATTCTTGATCTTAATCAGAATGCAAACACAACAAATATCTTTATCAAAATTATCTTAAAAATAAATGCAATGAGAAATTCAAGTTTCATAAATAAACTTTAAAAATATTATGTGGAAAGGTTCCAAGGATGCATATTTTGATACAAACAAAAAATTAATTATCCAAAAATAAACAAGAAAGAGAAAATAAATAAAGAAAACGATAAGAAGAGATCTATGTAATTATAGAATTGATTTTCATATCGACCACTAAAGCCCAATTTCTAAAACCAAAACTATAGCAAAATTTATATAATTTGTCACATTAACTTTTCAAACGCGCGTTATCTAGCTGTGATTGGTTGAATGAATTTTCAAAAACATATACAAAAAATACAAATACAAATATGTTTAGTGTTTTTTGCTGATCGCATCAAAGGACTTGAATTTATCTAGTAACGGTAATTTCTTGCCAAAAAAATCCTTAAACATTCTCATGCCTCGTTTAGTTACTCGCCAAACAGGCAGTGGTGTAACTAGCATGTGTGACACCCGGTGCGTATAATGTGGTGTCACCCCACAAATGGAGCCCTCCCCCCAAAATAATTATCTCGTCTTCGAGCCATTTTTCGGGGGAGAGGGGCTTGAGGGTTGAGCAGTATTTGAATTACTTGTACCTAATTAAAATACGTAATTAAAATACAAATACGTATTTGGTATTTGTATTTCAAATACATGAAGGTGAAGTATTTTGTAGTTAGTATTTCAAATACTAGACTTCAAAATATACTCAATACTCAATATATTTATTTCTTCCACATGTTATATTTGAACATAAATCCATTTAGCATTTAGCAATTAATGGGTGCGTTCTGCAGAAAACAGCGCTCGATAGCTTTCGTTAGAAAAAAGGCTAGCTTAACTTAACACCGACAGTATTTTGTATTTCGTATTTTAAATACATGCGACATAGTATTTTGTAATTTGTATTTTGATTAAAGCGAAGAGGTAATCTCAAGAGAGGGTAGGATGCAAGAGCGAGCAAAGCGAACTCGAAACTTTCGTACCCCACTTTCAATGCGCCAACCGTTTAGGGGTGACACCAGACCGTGACAAAAAACTGTCTACGAACGGTCGGGTGTCATCCATGGCGAGCGGCAACCTTCGCCCCCCCTTCCTACTCTACTGCAAACAGGCACGTATATGTAAAGTACTTGATCGGAGGGTCTTTACTTGGTCGTATTCCTGCGCGAATATTAATTCTTCTAGTTATTCGGCGAATTGTTCGCCGACAATCTAAATAAGGCGTAAAAATTCTACAGAGATAAACCTACTTTTGGTTCTGGCCTCCAATGTCCCACAGGTGGCTCCGGAGGTATGGGAGCCCCTTCTTCAATCAGCTGACAGTTCTTCACCTCAATATCCTTGTCTAGATGCCTAGCAATGATCATCCCTGTCTCTTGTGCCCTGGTCATTGTTGACTGCACCAATAAGTCCCATTTTATGTCCAGGAGGGCCAGTCTTTGGCCTGTGAAATCTGCCTGAAGTCGGCCTGTAAAGGTTTTATTTGATTGTCATCAAATCTAAACTAATATTATGAAAAGGTTTGTTTATACGTTTGTAGGTAATCTTTGAGTGTTCTGATCCAATCACGAAGATTCTTTCATTGATAGAAAGTTACAGCAGAGTAGTTATTGCAGAGTGCCATAAGACGGAAGGTAAAATCTAGATTTCTGAATGGTTCTTAGTAGTCCAGGCCCAATAAGATCCGGACTGACTTAAGGCCTATTCAGATCTACGCGGTATTCGTTACCAGCGAGGTAGCGATTTTCACTCGGTTTCGCCCAGTATCACGCCGGGTATTTTGTATGGCGAAACGGGCAAAATAAGTCCACCCTAGTCAGCGACTACCGCGTAGATCTGAACAGGCATTTTTTTAATTTTATGTCACAGAACTTTATTTTGACAAGTAAGAATTTAAATTGTAAATATTATTTTGAGCACAGGACAAATACCTCTTTGTATCATAAACAAGCTGTAGTCATTTTTTTTTCCAGAAACATCAAATCACAAAACCACACTAAAAGGAAAGAATGTTTAAAATAATAGAATGACTTGCAAAATACCTATACCTATAGGGACCTCCACATACCTACCTATGCAGTAGGCGTTCCTTTGTCTTGTCATTTTCCCATTTATTTTCCTGTCCCAACTTACAAAGAATCTTTACTCACTGAACATAACTTGGCAAAATTATGTTCTATGTTGTCATTTTTGTTGGTCTTTGTCGGAATTGTAAACGTTTATTGTACAGAGTTTACGTGACAGAAAATTATACAGAATAAGACTAACGATCCACACACAGCTCACATAACAAAGTCAAAACTAATGTTAAACAGTAAAATTGTCTGCTTGTTTGTAAGATCTATTAGTAATAGTAATCTCTGTTACTACTCCTGTTAAGAATTCACTGACTGATAGTATAGTACAATATTGCTAGTGTCATCAGCAGAGATCGGAATAGGTAGACTATATTTACCTAATGTTCGTGGAAGTAAGTAACATAGAGTTGATAATACCTCTTGTAAAATTCCGGAATCATAAATGGAATCATGACAGTTAAAACCCGGGCTTATAAAAACATGAACTGGACTTTGAGTATAGTTTGAAGAATCAAAAGAAGAGTTGTGTGAACACAAAGCTATTTAATTTAACAGTTTTAGTAGGGACAGAACTCAATCACTTACTGCAGTGCAATACTATTAACATCTCAACCATGTTAGCATAGTCTGAAGTGAACATTAAGTGAGCTGTTAATCCATACAAACAAGATCGCATGACAGTTCACTTCATAGTGGGCATGAAGTGAACTGTCATGCAATCTTGTTTACATAGTGAAATATTGACAGAATAGACCGGCTGTTCTGCAGCACACTGGAGTGAGGTCTGGAAAAAGCCTAGTTAATGAAATACTCTATTCCTTACAAACGTAAATAAATGTCAACTGAAAAAAAATCTTAATTCCATTCACTACCAGATAACACAGCTGCAGGATCTAGAAGAATGATATTTTTCAAAAGTTCCAGATGAGCACTGAGAAATGATTTTTTGAAATTACTTCCCCCTATAGTGGTAAAATGACCTGGACAAGCACCATGAAAGCTGGTTTGAGAACCTGGAACCAGCTTTAGGATTTTTTTTTTATTGAACTTGTGACTTGATTCAGCAAGGATATGAGGAGGCCTTTGTCAGCCATGGTACACTATAGATAAAACAGGGATTAAATGAGGAAGAAAGTTAGTATGAAAATTATATCATTTGATTGTTGGATCATAGGATATTTAGTGTGTGTACCCCTTTTTGTTTCAACTTTGTGTCTGTGTGGACTTGGATATCATAAGACGAGAACACTGCCGACAAACTGTACAGCAGTTTGGCAGAAGATGTGTATTTTTTTCCATGTAACTTTCTTGAATAAATAAATAAAATTGAATAAACAACTTTTCTGATGGAAAATCTGATAGCAGATACATGATATAATATAATAAACATACCCAATTCCGTAAGAGTCCTATCCTGGTCCTTAGCTCCATCAATATTGTACTGCCCGTGCCTGATCAGGAACAAATGCCTTACGGCTCTGCTCTTTGCTTTCTCCAGTTTCTCATTGTATTTGTTGTCCTCCTCAGGGTTACTAATGGAACTCTTTATCGGTTTCACTATTGATTCCGGTTCTCGGCTAAAAATGGAATGGCAAAAGTTACTATCTATCTTTACCAGTGGTTCTTAACCGGTGGTCCGCGGACCAGTTGTGGTCCCTGGCAGCATCTGAAGTGGTCCCCATCCATCCTATTATGCGATATTTACGCACAGATGTCAATCAAAACTTAAAATAAAGGGGTTTGAAAAGAGGAAGTCACAGAAATGCATCCAATACAAACTTGAAAGATATATTTTAATAATAAAGCTGAAGAGTTTGTTTGTTTGTTTGAACATGCTAATCTCTGGAACAATATATTATATATATATAGCAAGGCCATCATAGGTATTATGTATTTAAGAAGTATAGTTTGTATCAGATTCAAATTACTTCTCATAACTCTTCTTGAGTTATCTGGCAAAAAAGATTCTAATAAGAGTAGGTAATGTGCCTTATTTCAGGGGAATCCCCTTCCAACTAAATTTTAAAGAAGGGGCACAAATTGATAACAAGATACCTACCTTAGAAGTTTAAGAAAAGTAGTTTTGTCAGGGGATTCCCTTGAATGACCTTTTAAGGAAATTGATGCTTTATAAGTTTTTCAAAGTGGTAAAACCCATTAGGTGTTTATTTCATTCAATTCAAATACAATTCTTGTAGGTAATTACAAAAATTATGATTCGGATGAGTTGCAAGTCATATGGTTAAATAGTTGGAAAAAGGCTAGGCCGAATAATATAGGTAGAAAAATCATAGATGAAAATAATGGTATACCATTATTATTCATCACAATCTGGAGATTGAGATTGAGCCTATGCTGGGTTCAGCTTCCAGTCGTACTGGATGCAGCTGAATGCCAGTAGTTTATGTAGAGTGACTGCCTGTCTGACCTGTTACAAGATTATCTGGCTTCTACTACTAATGTCTATCATGTTTTTACTACCCATTTTGGCAAATGTTATATTTTATATTAACAGAAAAGTCAATTTATTTTAATCAACACCCACATATTTAGAACCACCTTTTCATTTTAAGGTCACAATAAGGTAAACGAACTTCGTAAAAATACGTTTGTATTGTTATTCGCCTTCTTTCCACATTTAGCGTCAAAACATTTTTGTCATAAATTGGGTCATGACCTGCCTAATATTCAGCCCTATTTGTATGAATGGAACCTAGTTACTATGATAAGATAATGATTTGAATGCAAAAGGGTAAATAACAATGTTTGATATTAGCTTAAGACACGCTATTTACGAACTAATTAGGTATGCAAAGAAAACGGTTCTTTTGTTGCCCAGATATTTTCAAAAGATCTTTAGAATAGGTAAAGTAGGTACTTACTGGTCCCAATTTCTATCCCACTGGACGCTGGGTGTAAAATTCGTCGTCCAAGAGTTGTAAGCATGAAATTTTCTCTCAGTTTTTTCATTATTTATCCGGTAATACGCGAAACCGCCTCCAACTGCACCCAAACTTAGGAGGGCGATCTTTTGAAACCTGGATAGCGTAGCCATGTTGAATATATTATGTGCTGATACGGCAGATTACCATTTGCAGTGGTATGTATTGCCCCAAGTATATTTTTAGGAAATTTATTTAAAAATCTATTTTATCACGGAAATAACCTCCTTACTTCCACGACGTTTCGCAAACTGACAGAAATAAATAGAGTTGTGCCAGCACTGCCAGTTGTCAAACGTGTGTCAAACGATCTTATTGAGCGGACTGATAAAACTATCACTTACCAATTTTTGTATAACAATCGACTAAAAAGTAAAAAAAACACAAACTAAGGAATAGGTTATGGAAGAGGATTGTTGAGATATTATTTGTAGTTTTAAGTGAACATTGAAGACTCGTCTCGAAGTTCTGTCTCATCTCATCTGCTATTATTTATCGTTGCTTAGCAAGAGTCGACTTGACGTCGCCTCGTCATTGTAGGTAGTAGTTAGGAGGGCACTTCACTTGGCGTATTTGTCAAAATATTTACGTTACGTGGATTATAGAAAAATACACTAATATCAGCATTTTGGTAGTCGATGGTTACTGATAGAAATAAAACCAACTGAGTGTTCAAGAGTACAAGAAGGAATCGAATGATCGAATCGAATCGGAATGATTTATTTTCTTTTTTTTTTTTTTTTTTTGTCTGGGACCACTCGCAGTTCAGCACGCTAGGGCTGGTTACTGCTTAACCGGACTATCCTGTGGTGGCCTCAAATGAATTTAAGGCCCCCAGCCAGGGCTTACAAACTAAATTAAAACTACATGACCGCTCGCTAGGGCATCCCCTGTGGGATACGGACCTCGGCTAGCGGCTTTATTTTGGGAGGAACAGCAAGGGAAAGGCTGGGTCATAACATTATTTGGGGAGTTTAAAACTACTGGCTCAGCGACGCGGGCTGGCTCGGTAATCAAAGGTCGGGGAGGGTTATTACTGGGACGTCGCGACGGGCCCCGGCGGCGGGGCCGGAAAACGGAACGCGGTCTGTGTCGTGTGTGTTTTCGAAGAGTGCTGGTTTCCCTACGGCTCTCTTGAATCTGGGTTAGATTTATTTTCCGAATGTGTCTGCTTTTATACAATTATTTACAATAATTACAAATATGAGCTTAACCAATAAAAAAAATACTAACTAACTATTCACAAAGTCTTGTCCAATCACATCACAGCACTTCGTTATCAATACGATCCGCACGGTGTCGCTGGAGTCGGTTATGTCGCGGGTCGCGGAGCGCGCGGGAATCCGGCCCGCCGCGAGCATAAATAAAGGTGCCGCGCAGTTTCGCGCCCTGATCACGCCTCTGTCTTTGCCAAATTTGGTGACGTAGTGCGCCACGTCGAAACTTACGCGTCACTTCATGGATAGGTCCCCCCCCGCGCGTAGGTTTAAACCGAAGGCCCTCCGGATAGGGTTCTTCAATGCCAATGGCTTTTTACGCCAACGTGACGAGGTTGCCACGTTCCTCCGCGACCATAGGTTAGATATTCTTCTGGTCCAGGATACCTTTCTCAATCCTTACCATCGAGACCCGAAAAATTGCGAACTATCGTATAGTTCGCAATGACAGGACTCGTTGTCAGAGGGGAGGAAAGACACCAAGTCACCTCACTTGGACAAGATCCCCGACCTTATCGAGACCGCCGCCGACACGACGGCTGCGATCGACTCTCTCACGGATCACGTGCAATACGTCTTGAACGAGTGTTCGAGGGAGACTCCGGCGGTGAGCGATCATCGCTGGAAGCTCCCAGACGATGTGCGTGACCTGTTGACGGAGAAGAACGCGGCTGTCCGTGCCTACAGCGCCTTCCCCTGTCAGAATAACAAAGTTCACATGCGCTACTTACAGCGTAAAGTAAGTAATCGCATCAATGAACTGCGCAACGCTGACTGGGATAAGATGCTGGGCGACCTCGAACCCAACCACTTGGCATTCTGGAAACTTCAGAAGAAATTACGATCTGCTGAGGTCACCTCTATGCCACCCCTCACTCGCCCAGATAACACCGTCGCCTTCGATGACGACGAGAAAGCCGAGTGCCTAGCCGACAGCCTGGAGGCACAATGCACTCCCAGTTCTCTACCAGTAGACCAAGCTCACCTTCGCATGGTGGATGCTGAAGTCGAACGTAGAGCTTCCATCCCCCCCGTTGAGGACCCCGATGACCCCCTGCCCCCCGTCACTCCAGACGAGGTAAAGGAGATCATAGGCAAACTCAAACCCAGGAAAGCCCCTGGGTCCGATGGCATCACCAACAGGGTGATCCGTCTCTTTCCCGCCTCCCTGATGATGTTGATGACCGCCATCTTCAATGGCGCTCTGTCCAACAACATGTTTCCACAATCGTGGAAAGGGGCTACCGTTATCGGTATCCCTAAACCAGGGAAGCCCAAGTCCTCCCCGACCAGCTATCGTCCCATCAGTTTGCTCAGCGGCCTGGGCAAGGTCTACGAGAGACTTATTTATAAGCGACTCAAGGACTTTGTCGAGGCCAAGAGCCTGATTCCCCCCGAGCAGTTCGGCTTTAGAGCCAACCATTCCTGCACCCAACAGGTCTTCCGCATCGTTGAGCATATCAGCGACCGCTTTCAGCGCGGCCAAGTGACGGGAGCCCTGTTCTTCGACGTGGCGAAAGCTTTCGACAAGGTCTGGCACAACGGTCTGATATACAAGTTATATCGACTCGGTGTGCCAGATCGTCTCGTGCTCATCTTACGAGACTATTTGTCGAACCGCACCTTTCGGTACCGTATCGAGGGTGCGCTTTCAGCCCCCCATCCCGTTCGCGCCGGAGTGCCCCAGGGCGGTGTGCTCTCGCCTCTAGCGTTCACGCTGTACACTAGCGACATCCCGACCTTCCCCGGGACGCACTTAGCCCTGTTCGCCGACGACACGGCCATTTACCGCTCCGGCAGAAGCGAACAGTGCATAGCTCGAGTCCTCCAACAATCGGCCGACGCCCTAGGCGTCTGGTTCCGAAAGTGGAGGATCGAAGTTAACCCCGAAAAAAGCCAAGCGGTTTTGTTTGACAAAACGCGAGGCCGATTTTCCAGACCCGCTCCCAGCCCGATCACCATGTTTGGTAAGCCGATCCCTTGGGAGAAGCAAGCCAAATATCTAGGTGTGATCCTCGATCGACAACTTACGTTCGCTGAGCACATAAAGAAGGTACGTTCGCGTGCCTCTTTCGCTCTCGGTAGGCTTCACTCCATGCTGAATGCACGCAGCAAGCTGTCCCTAAGATGTAAACTGCGCATCTTCACGACGTGCATACGCCCCATAATGACGTATGCGTGCGCCACTTTCGCGCACGCAAAGTCGCACCATATCCATAGGATGCAAGTAGTTCAAAATCGATTTCTCCGAAAGGCCACGGGCGCCCCGTGGTTCATTAGGAACGAACGACTCCATGTCGACCTCAAAATCCCGACAGTGAAGCAGTTCATGAAACGACTATAGCAGCGTTTCATCGAAACTGCTTCATAACACCAAAATCCCCTTATCGCATCGGCTACCCGATACACTCCCTCACAGATCAGTAGGACTCGCCGCCCGCGGCATACCCTCGTCGAACCCGACGACCCCATCACCCAGATTCAAGAGAGCCGTAGGGAAACCAGCACTCTTCGAAAACACACACGACACAGACCGCGTTCCGTTTTCCGGCCCCGCCGCCGGGGCCCGTCGCGACGCAGTAATAACCCTCCCCGAAACTCCCCAAATAATGTTATAACCCAGCCTCTCCCTTGCTGTTCCTCCCAAAATGACGCGTTAAGTCCGGTTAAGCAGTAACCAGCCCTAGCGTGCTGAACTGCGAGTGTTCCCCTACAAAAAAAAAAAAAGTTTCGCGCCCTTTTTC
>NDFZ01005365.1:557553-610060 GCA_002192655.3 Mamestra configurata | reverse complement strand
GCTCGGCGCTGGGCTTCTCCGACCAGCTGTCCGTGCCGCCGCACAGTATGTCGCGCAGTGTGGAGGGCCCGCAGGCCATGTCGCTTGTTAACACGCCGCCTTCGACGTTAGATCGCAGGTATGTGTTTAACACCCGTATTGTTGCTACACGATATTACGTGCCCTGTGTGCAGGATGGGCGTGGCCCCATTACATTACGCTGCCAATCGGAGCCTTAATAATTTTACACGTGAATGTCGATAAGGTCACGGTCAGGAGGGCCCCAGCCTCCTCCAGGCGTCTTCATGATTATGCTGCCAGCCTAACTTCTGTTTAAGTGCTTTTCTCTCAACCCCAGCCGTTTATGCTTTCTTTTTGCCGATATTCTACACCGAACTTCCGCAGTCACCTCCAGTTCTTCTATAATCATCATCTTTAGTTCTACAGCATTCACATATTTTTTTCCGCAGTCTTATCGACTACTTCCGCAGACACCACCATTTCCTCTGCTTAAATATCTACTTCTTTTCTAACCTTCTCCATCTAGCCCCATTTTTTTCCAAATCTAGCCTTGTTCAATCGATAGCCTTCTTAACTCCAGCTCTAGCTTTTCTAATCAAGTACCATACCTTTCTTACCATCAAATTGTCTTCCTACCCAGGGCGCGGTACGGGCGCAGCACGACAGGCGTGACGGCGGCGGAGCGGCTGCGCGGCGTGCAGATGGCGGTGTGCCACGACTGCAAGGCGATGGTGCTGCAGATCATCAAGTCGTCCCGCGCCTCGCGCTCCGCCAGCCGAGACCGCGCGCTGCGCCACCTCACGCTGGACCTGGCGCCCGTGTACACCGCCGACTGTTAGTGCGCTACCGGCTTGCGTGCACCTCACGCTGGACCTGGCGCCCGTGTACACCGCCGACTGTTAGTGCGCTACCGGCTTGCGTGCACCTCACGCTGGACCTGGCGCCCGTGTACACCGCCGACTGTTAGTGCGCTACCGGCTTGCGTGCACCTCACGCTGGACCTGGCGCCCGTGTACACCGCCGACTGTTAGTGCGCTACCGGCTTGCGTGCACCTCACGCTGGACCTGGCGCCCGTGTACACCGCCGACTGTTAGTGCGCTACCGGCTTGCGTGCACCTCACGCTGGACCTGGCGCCCGTGTACACCGCCGACTGTTAGTGCGCTACCGGCTTGCGTGCACCTCACGCTGGACCTGGCGCCCGTGTACACCGCCGACTGTTAGTGCGCTACCGGCTTGCGTGCACCTCACGCTGGACCTGGCGCCCGTGTACACCGCCGACTGTTAGTGCGCTACCGGCTTGCGTGCACCTCACGCTGGACCTGGCGCCCGTGTACACCGCCGACTGTTAGTGCGCTACCGGCTTGCGTGCACCTCACGCTGGACCTGGCGCCCGTGTACACCGCCGACTGTTAGTGCGCTACCGGCTTGCGTGCACCTCACGCTGGACCTGGCGCCCGTGTACACCGCCGACTGTTAGTGCGCTACCGGCTTGCGTGCACCTCACGCTGGACCTGGCGCCCGTGTACACCGCCGACTGTTAGTGCGCTACCGGCTTGCGTGCACCTCACGCTGGACCTGGCGCCCGTGTACACCGCCGACTGTTAGTGCGCTACCGGCTTGCGTGCACCTCACGCTGGACCTGGCGCCCGTGTACACCGCCGACTGTTAGTGCGCTACCGGCTTGCGTGCACCTCACGCTGGACCTGGCGCCCGTGTACACCGCCGACTGTTAGTGCGCTACCGGCTTGCGTGCACCTCACGCTGGACCTGGCGCCCGTGTACACCGCCGACTGTTAGTGCGCTACCGGCTTGCGTGCACCTCACGCTGGACCTGGCGCCCGTGTACACCGCCGACTGTTAGTGCGCTACCGGCTTGCGTGCACCTCACGCTGGACCTGGCGCCCGTGTACACCGCCGACTGTTAGTGCGCTACCGGCTTGCGTGCACCTCACGCTGGACCTGGCGCCCGTGTACACCGCCGACTGTTAGTGCGCTACCGGCTTGCGTGCACCTCACGCTGGACCTGGCGCCCGTGTACACCGCCGACTGTTAGTGCGCTACCGGCTTGCGTGCACCTCACGCTGGACCTGGCGCCCGTGTACACCGCCGACTGTTAGTGCGCTACCGGCTTGCGTGCACCTCACGCTGGACCTGGCGCCCGTGTACACCGCCGACTGTTAGTGCGCTACCGGCTTGCGTGCACCTCACGCTGGACCTGGCGCCCGTGTACACCGCCGACTGTTAGTGCGCTACCGGCTTGCGTGCACCTCACGCTGGACCTGGCGCCCGTGTACACCGCCGACTGTTAGTGCGCTACCGGCTTGCGTGCACCTCACGCTGGACCTGGCGCCCGTGTACACCGCCGACTGTTAGTGCGCTACCGGCTTGCGTGCACCTCACGCTGGACCTGGCGCCCGTGTACACCGCCGACTGTTAGTGCGCTACCGGCTTGCGTGCACCTCACGCTGGACCTGGCGCCCGTGTACACCGCCGACTGTTAGTGCGCTACCGGCTTGCGTGCACCTCACGCTGGACCTGGCGCCCGTGTACACCGCCGACTGTTAGTGCGCTACCGGCTTGCGTGGTCGCCCATCACTGCATTCACCTTAACAGCCAAGCAGTGCTTTCACCTCAAGAGCTAGCTGTAAGTGCTTTCACCTTAAAAGCCAGCTGTAAGTTCTTTCACCTTAAAAGCCAACTGCAAGTGCTTTGACCCTAAAGCCAGCTTTGGGTGCTCCACACAACGAATGAGTGCATTCGTCAGATCTATTGGCGTATTTTCTTGTACTCACTCCGCAGCGGCTCAGTGTTAACCTACCAAACAAAAACAATCGGTTTACAGAAATTTTACACAAATAGTAATCGATTAAAAGTGAATCTAAAAACTTATAGTGCACTCAAAAGACAATTCCGACTGAATGCTATCTACATCACAGTCTACCGTATTATTGGTGGATTCACCAGAAGTATTGCTATATGGCGTTCACCACACAGTCCCGGCTGTTTCCTGGCGCATCGACCCAGTGGAGATACTAAAGTTGAGCTGAACGTATTTCTACTGCGACGCAACATAGAACAAATTGGAAGGACCGTCAAATACCTTCGCCTTATATGAAGTTTACAAACTAATTGTACATTTATTTTTCCCCTATTTACTATGTTATTTTTATTTTTTCATTACCTCACTAACATTGGAATCAATTATTATGATATGTTATATTTTTAATAGAAGTATTAATATGAATCTTTCAATTAAACCGGTTCGTCAAATTTTTGTTAGCCCTACTAACCCAATAATCTCTTTATTTTATTTTCATTTTGTTATTATTTAATAAAGGAAGTTTTCTTTGAATTCCCAGTTCATTTATCCAATATGTATTTTGTAAATTTATTATTTTTATTCTGTACTTTACCTAGATCCTATGAAATAGTAACGTTAGTTTCCATCATGTAAATAGTCAATGACATTTAAAAATAAATATTTAATAAAATATCAATAATAATATATAACAGGGATAAAGTCGTTATTGACAATCCGAATAAATTTATCGAAGTTGACACATATTTATTAAAGTCGTCACTCAAGGTTCAAAAATCGAGCTTCCAAGGTTGTGTAGTGTCTATGTTGTGTTTCGTATGTGGACCATACATTTTGTTTACACAAAATGAACTTTGACAATACTCTATGACCTTTGACAGACGTTACTACCACTATTTTTCTTTATCGCACAAAATCATAATTATTAAAAAGTCATTATATTATTAGAAATATTTATCCTACATTATCAGAGATACTCATAGTATATTGAATTAATAAAAAATAAAGTTATATTCCAGAATATTACTAAATAAATATTTTGTCACTTAATAGATATATTTTTCTCCAAATGATAGAATGTTTACCTAATATGTCTACAACTTCGATGTGAAATTAAAAATTAATTGTGTGTTCAAAAATATTTACTATGAATGTTGCTGTATAAAACGAAATTATATTGTATTAATGTTATGAAAATCGATTAGAATCTGTGTTATTATCAATCAAACATTTTGAAGCATAAAATCGTTTGTGTAACTAACGTCAAATTGTAGAAAAAGTTCTTTTTTTAAACTATTCTCCGTTTGTTTTTGTAAACTTAAGCTACTAAACGTGTAAACTTTCTGTAAAATGTCAACATTCTGGTTATTGCCTTAAAAATCTACAAATTGACGTTAATAAATAGTACTCCTGTAACTGACTCCTGACTCAATTTCAAACACTGAAGTCGGATTCACATGAATGATTGTTGATGAACTATTTGACATTTATGTCTATAGTAAACTGTTTACAAATTATTTGGATATTTTTGTAAACTATGTGAATTGAATAATTTTTTAGACATGGATGCCAAATCTATGAAGATCCGACATTGAATTGAATGCTTTTAATTACTTATAATGTCTGACATTCAGAGCAATTGTGTTTTCAATAAGTTAAGTTTCCTGTGCCATACCAATCGAGATGAATAATTTTATCGGTGACGAATAATTGCATGAGCGTTTAATAGCAAGCATGTCACAACATTGTTTGAGAATCCCACGTGCCTACCTATGAGTACAGATCAATACCATATTTTGTTTTAAGGTACTATTTTTTCACTAAGTTTTTGGTTCATTATACAAAAAACACAAAACAAAAAAAAAACTGAAATATTAAATTTTCTTTAAAACCGGTTGCGTGCTTTTGATAAAACTGTTGGTTTTTTATGAAGGATTTATATTTAAATATTTTTATATATGATTTATTTTCCCAGTTCTTCAATAATTCGTGATATTTTAATTGCATTTGACAGTTCAGTCGACAGTATGCAACCAGCTTATTAAGTCTGATTGTTTGTATGAGATGTATGATTGTAAAAACTTTGGTAACTTCTTTCATATTCATACAAGTCAAGATCTCTTATGCGGCAGTAGTAATGCAGTGAAAACGTGGTTTAAAACAATATGTGTTTAAATAGTTATCTTAATTCGTGTGCGCAATTTTTCAAAACTTAACACGGCTTGTACTTACTATTGCCGCAGAAACAGATTTGGCTTTAAATTTATTTAGAATTAACTAAATTATTTCGCGAATTATACCCACTATCTAGTACTCCTTGTAAATATAGATGTCTAGAGTAAACATATAGTAGCGGTTCAAAATAAAATGGTAGAACTATTTTCAATGTAATTAATCATCGTAATTATTAAAACTGGGTTTTCCCCTAACTCTTACATTCCCTCCGTTAATTTAGTTATTTTTAAGTTAAATATAAGCAACTGATAAAATATTATCTTATTGCTGTAGGTAATTTACTAAAAAATGGCCTAATATTATTGTTTGACCTTTTTGGCAGCATATTGATATTCCGTTGCGTCAGTAGATTTTTGTTTACAGAAATAGAACTTGAACTTTCAAAATTTGTTTGTAAATTAATTAATTTAAATTGAATCTTGTACATTAAAAGCCCAGTTAATATTACTTGTAAATGTGTAATTTAGTAGTCTGTTAGATGTTACTTAGATTGTAACTGTTTAAAAACTTAAGTACTAATGTAAGTGGAAATAATCGATGATGAAAACAAAACCATACTTAAATAAACATGAATACAAATCGTTGAAAACGTGATTTTATTTGAACCTACTTTTTGGACCCTCTACAGAAGGGACGTCCTTATTAGCTACTACGCTGCGCCCGGGTATTTTTGCACCCTTTGCACCCCGAGTGCAAAAATACCCAGGCGTAGGGTCCAAATGGGACGCAAGCCTAGTGACATAAAGCTTGAAATGAACGGTCTACCACCTCACCTACTCTGTCTAACCCTGTAGTCCATGTGAGCAAATTTGCGAGCACAACTCCACTTGCTGTTTCAATACGTTTACAGTCCAGTGCAGTCGTTGGTTACCACTACGCAGTCACCTTAAGAAAATAACTTAAGTTCGAAAATCGGTTAAGTACTTCGTTTTATGTCGATATGTCCTTTTTTCTTATGACGGCAGTATCTTCTCTGCCAATGGGTCATTAAGTTATCCGTGTAATGACTGTGTTGGAAAATCCACTGGTATTTCGTATCCGCTCGTATTTCGCATCCGCTCGTATTTCGCATCCGCTCATATAACTCTTATCTCAGCTAACATGACCATAAGTCCCGTTTTGAACAGGCTTGTCCCTTTTTTTGCTAGGTACTCCATCCAGGTGTCCCCGAGTAGGTAGGCTTCAGGACGCGGAACTGTTTCGTTTTCGGATACAGAAGGATCAGTGGTGTATTTACCCAAAAGACACAATGGCAACGGCCCGGGGCGGCATCGGCAGACTGCAATATTCCGTAGCAACATCTCGCCAACTAAACTGCCAACCAAAACCACTTGCAGTGGCTGAGGTTTTCGCCGCCCGGGGCCGATTGTAAATTCGCCGCCTAATTTTATTCAACGGACCTAATGTACATCGTATAACTTATTGAAAGTCAAGATTAACTGCTTCGGAAGGAACAAACATCTATGAGAAGAAATGGCGCAAGAAACCTAGGTACAGGAAGTTTATCTTTTAAAATATCAGAATGTTTACAAGACACAACTTTATTAAATTGAAAGCTCCTGGACGGCCTTCATCAGAATTCATCTTGCAACGTGGGTATGTGGGTAGTCTAATCAGGTTAATTTAAATTACCCTGATTAATCCAAGATGGCCGCCACCACAAAATGGCAAATGAAAGGGCTTGACTCTACTAGTCAAGCCCTTTCATTCGATACCGAAAACAATCGATATTTTTTTAAGTCCACGCGCTATAGCACCCCTAAGCTACGTTCACGAATGACTCTACTTATTATAATCTACGAACATCACGGTCATTGCTGCACTGTGTAGTTTGAATCAATCAATTATATTTTAATCGCACTCGTATTAACTCACATACGTAGTAAGCAACCCTGTAGTGAAAAATGGAAAGTCTATTTAAAGATTGTAATTGCTAAAAATTCTCTAACCTTTAATCAATATCATTGAAATCAAGTTGCTGTTCATGATCGTTGACTATCGAATTTACTAACTGTTATGTAGGTACTATATGTTATGTAAGGAAAACTGTCGCCGACATGTTTATACAAATGCCTAGGTCCAATTTGCACTAAAAACGTCTAAGACGGAACTTGACCTTGTGGCAACCTTACTGCCGCACTGATTAAAATTTTAAACTATTACCGCGAATAGAACTCTTTGAGTACTCGCTTTGTATTGAGTACCTACCTACGTCAAAATTACCTAGCACTATCAATGTAACCACTGAATTGTTATGAACAACTTTAAAGCTTTGAAAACCACATCACAATCAAAATAAAATGGGAGCGACTCACTCAGTATTCCAATCGGCCTTGAACGCTCATAACCCCACAGATGTTGACATGATACTCGGCTGCTGCACCCTGCAAACTGTTTGCCGACCTTCGATCTGTCACGCTCAGAACTGCTCAGAAGCTGCAGCTGCTTAGCAGTTATAGCAGCATGCGAACCGCTAGCCTCCTGCTAGCTTCATCCAGCGAGAAACGATACCGTAAAACGGGGTGAATATAGAAATGCAGGGGTGAACAAAAACGAAACTTTTATTGGGAGTTTCACATTCATACCATATTAATTGTTTCTCACAAAGCGTCCATTTAAACATAAAATAATTGTTAAAAAAATTGGAGGTCTTCATTGCTGCAAACAATATTTAAATAATGTGAAAATTCCAATCAAAGTTTCGTTTTTATTCACCCCTGCATTTCTATCCACCCCGGTTTACCCGGTATCTAAAACTGAGAAACACTACGAGAGTACAAGTCCAATCAAAGCTGTTGTGGGAAAAGTTTTCACGTAGCTTAGTAGCGACAGTATCAAAGAAAATTAAAAAAGAGTAGTAGTACTACTACCTACTTTTTATTTTTTTTTCACACGTTGAGCATCAGACTCTACGAAATTGTACGTGATTCGACATTCAACTCTTTATTCGACTTATTAACTTTAGGGAAAACCATCGAAAAGGTATAATTTTGTTTCTAAACAGTAGGTAAATCATATTACTATTTTGCTTAGAGGCCAAACAGATTTTTTTTGTTGTTATAGAGAAATACTGTGAGTCGGTAGGTTATGAGGAAGAGTGAGTGCATTGCCAATAGAAAGCGAAGAGGAATGGAAGACCCCAGGGTCATGATTCCGCTCTAAGAGGGAGACGGAGCTATATATAGCGAATAGTACTATCCCTTATACATCATCGGAATTGGATGGCATTAGCACGACACAGTAGGCTGTTCATACAAGAGGCACAACGACGACACATACTTATGAAACAAGTGGTTTCATACCGACCATTTTGCCGAATTATTCGACACAAAGTCAATTCATTTATTTCAACTAGACCATTAAATAGCACTTTTAAACGTCAAATTTACAGTTTGAAATTAAAATATTAGTGACTCTAGTTGTCCATCACCACACGTCTTTACGAACCGTGCGCCGCGCCATGCACTCCGCGCAGCAGGTTTGCATTATAGAAAACCAGCTCAAAATTATATTTGACGGAAAAACATAAATAAGAATAATAATAATAAAGCTTTATTTAATTTCATGCATGGTACATATTAGACGATAACAATTGGTAACTTATTATATTCAATTACCTAAGTACATTTGTTCCACTTAGATGAATTTGATTTCTAAATTATAAATTCTATTTTGTAATTAGTTTAATTATTATTTGATTTAATTATCAACTACCTAATTATTTCATGCATGGACCCCGTTCGAGTAAAAGCCTCCCCCAAGGATTGCCATCCTTATCTGTCATTAGCTCTGTCTAGCCAACTTCCACCCGCGCACGCTACAATTTCGTAAATAAGAATAATGGGGGTTTTATACATTTTTAAGTTATAAATTACAAATGACCATATAATTTGTTATTTCGTAAACCTACTAAACGTTGTTAGTCTTTATTCCATAAATACTTAACTAACTATTTACACTAGAAATAAAAATAAAATCTCCTAACTAAATAAACCCTAAAATATGGCGTCAAAAAATTCATCCGCATCGCTGTCGACTGGAAGTGTACCCAAAAGACTGGCGGCATTGCCATGTTGTATGGCAATGCTTATTCTTTGACCAAGGTAAAAGCCTTATAATATAATACTTAATAAAAAATATTATTACATCATGATTCTGGCCTTTGACTGCCTACCTACCTACTTCTTGTCGCATTTATCACAGCCACAGCGAATCTCACTGTTCTTATCACCAGTATAAAAGTCATAATTAATTTGTAAACACCAGCGATTTGCTTTACAAGTCTGAGAGTGATCGCGAGGTAAAGACGTAGGTACCATCATAATGAGTAGAAAGTGGTTTATGCTGGTGTTCGTAGCCTTGTACGTCGGGATGGCGCACCCCTGGGGTGAGTACCTACCTACTTATATATGAGTGCGTGGTTTTATCGAACAGTCAAACTAACTGACTAACTGAACGGCTTGAGCTCCTGGGCATGGAGTTGACATCCAGTCTCAACTTCGGCGCCACCATTGAGCCCTATAAAACCCAAACTGCGGCCAAAAAGCTGGGCATCCTAAATAGAGTGAAGCGATACTTCACGCCCGGAGAGCTTTAACCCTTTCAAAAGCACAATTCTGATCCTGCATGGAGTATTGCAGCCACCTTTGGGATGGCTCAGCTAAATACTAACTTGCCGCGCTTGACTCGGTGGAACGCAGAGCTAAGAGGCTCAATAAAAAACTGGTGAATGCCAAGCTTCACAGCTTGGCTCATCGCCGCAAGGTCGCCTGCTTGTCGGTCTTCTACAGATTGTACTTCGGTGAGTATGCCCAAGAAGTCCACGGCCTCATACCACCGGCCCCCTTCTACCGTCCCGTCTGTATTTCCGAACGCACAACCCTAAATCTTCAAAGTAAGAGTGAACAGGTTTCTTTTGGCTATGCTCGCTCCATTGTCGACTTTGTCTCTCTCATTTCTGACCTAGACCAGAGTCAAGAGCTAACCCATGTCAAATACAAAAAAAAAACAGTAGTCATTGTAAGACAGCGTGCGGCAGGTCACCAATGCGTTGGATCGACCAAGTCAAATCTGCACTCAATGGTCCACTCCACGAATGTACTTACAAGAAGAGCTACAGCACGGGAGGAATGGCGACGGATTGTGAAACTTGCCACCACCCCTTATGTGACGACCATGACCACTCTGCCAAGAGTGCAACGACGACGAAGAAATCAATCAATAAAATTGTTTATTTGCTTAATGCAGGTAGGTATAGACAGATGTTACAAATAAATAAAAGGTACACTGTAGGTATTATGACCTTAGTGGTGTGAAGAAAAAAGACATAGTTATTTTTTGTGTGCTATGCAATGTTTGTTTTTTCAGTGTTGTGCTGTTTTTATCTATCTTGTATAACATGTAACCGGATAATTGCAAGCTCCGTAAGATTATAAAATATCTTGAGAGTTTGTAAACTCTCGATAAATTGTCAACTGAACATTTCTTCTGCAATCATATGAATCAAAATCTTTCTTCTATTAATATCTCCGTGTCGTTCCGAGAAATTGTGGACTAACATAAACTGGCGACCAATCAGCACTCTATTCTACAAATTATCCATTTTGGTGTAATAGGTAAATTGGAAACTTTGCCCTTCATTGGTCTTTGTTGGTACCTAGGTACGCCATAGCGTTACGAAATGAATGTACCTCCCGTAGTCCGATTTTGGTTGGGTATTTTGGGCAAAATTTCATGCTTTAAGACCCATTGTTTGTTCATTGGAACAGAAAATATAAAAATATTGTATTCAGTACCTACCACGATGCATTTTTTCTTGTTTCAGACGTTGCCACGAGCTCAGGAGATAACCTATTAAGTTTTTATACGAATCACACTTTAACGAGCACCATAAGTATTGAGTCCCGAAACCTATCAGCATTAACTTACGACGAAGTTCATAACATAATGCTGTACATCGACAAAAAGACCAACAACGACTCCATATGTGGTTACGACTTAACTTCTATAGAAAACAAATGTTTCATCGAGGGAAGCGATAGAAACATTCATGATCTCGCCTTCGACCCAGTCACAGAGCGGGTCTTCTTTACCGATACGAGTGACAAGAGCGTCAATTGGATATCATTAAAACCTGGATCTAAAAACAAGGTCAACTTTTTAGTAACTGTGAATGAGGGGATCCCCCGTGATATCGTAGTGGACAGCTGTACTGGGTACGTTATCAATAATTTGATAGTTAAATTTGAAAGGACTGCAGAGCGCCATCCTCACAGTTCACTTTTTTATGCACAACGCAGTATGAACTTCTAACTGGATATTATGTACCTTACTTTGCACTACTGTAGTACGCGTTTAAATATCCGACATGACACGTCAATTCATACGAAAACAGGGGAAGCTTGGAGTTATTTCAATAATTTATCTACATTCCACCACATACGCGTGCTATGGGAACATGCAGGTACCTACTATAAGGGAACGTAGGTACACGAACTAACGAACCGTATTACTCAAAAACTGCATTAAATAAGTGCATTTAACATTTAAAAGTGCATTTTATTTAGGAAAATAAATTGTTATTATTTATTAACTTCATGATAAAGAAGGGAGCTCTTTGTGTGATGAGCATGATCATTTGTTCTGTGTCCTGGTGTAATTTGTCTATAATATGTATGTATTTAGAATTATATAAGTATGTTTATCAGTTGTCTGGTTGCCATAGCACAGGCTCTGCCTAGTTTGGGATCGGATGACCGAGTGTGAGTTGTCCCAAGATATTATTATTATTATAGTCACAACTGGTTTTCTTTTTTAACAGGTATATTTACTGGCTCAACACGAATCTGACGAGGCCCACAATAGAGAGAGCTCGACTCAATGGCACCGAGAGAGAAGTTTTAGAGACTCTTTCTACAATAACTATGAACGCAACTTACAAATTGGAGCCAAACAGCTTGGCTATTGACCAACATAGAAAGCGAATATACTGGTTACAGCCTGTGGCTACAACTGAAGAGGGGCTTTTTTACTAGATTATTGAATACGACACATAAACCCTTTTATTACCTTCGTTTATTTTATCCAAAACTTATCAATATTCCATCAAATATATTGACTATTTCAGAAAATTCGGTCCTCATTACGTTATCTGCCTACAAAAAATATACTGGAGTTGTTTCGTACTCAAAAATCAATTCAAATGAAACCGAATACAACTCAGATATAAAAACTATAATTGAAAAGCACAAGGTGTATTCAGAGAAAAATAAGCCAATCAGTATAGTAGCCAACTATAAAATTAAAGATCAAATTCAGAATTGCGAGGCTCTGAGTCAGGTCGAACTACCGATTTGCAAATGCACACTCGGGTACACCCGTGAGAAGTGCGATGTCTGTGATAACTATTGTTTGCAAGGAAACTGCAGTATAAATGATGCAGGGCTTCCTGAGTGCAGGTAAAACATAATAATTACCTACTAAGTAGCTGCCGTCTGCGGCTCCGTCCGCGTGAATGTCGAAAATTATCCTAAGGGAACATACTCCCGGGATAAAAAATCTACCTCTGTGCCAAATTTCATCAAGATCCGTTCAGCCGTTCTGACGAGAAAGAGTAACAAACATACCTACATCCATACCCACAAACTATCACGTTTAAAATATTAGAAGATAGATAGATATTATATATCCTACTATTATACTACTATATAATATCTACTATAATATCATTTATACTGGGTGGAATTTTGTAATGCCACCTGAAGGGAAAGTACCTACTCTTAATACTGTAGATAGACATTTTTACTCAAAGAAAACTTTCCTTTATTTTTGAATAGAAAGAAAACTGCATTCAAAGATTTTCAAAAATTCCAACCTGTCGATCGTTAGGATCAATAATTAAAAGGAAGAAATCCCTCTAAGAAACTTGATAAATTAGATGAAAGGAAAACCATGAAATCTGGACTTATGAATTCAATGAGTCAAGTTAAAGCTCTTTAACTCAAAGATCCATCTGTTTACTTATGTTAGTAATTAATAATTATCATTGACGTCATTTATCCATTAAAATCACGAATTACTATTTAGATAAGACGTATAATATATAATATAATGCAGACTCCTTTCTTAGATGTGACATAACTGCGTGTATGAGGTAGTTTAAATCCCTACGGAATGTTACATTTAAAAATATATTGTCATATTTGTTATAAATTTACATTTTGATTGTTTTTACAAATCATTTCATTGTCCCACGGTAAAAATGGCTTATCAAGAACAATTTAATTTAATGGAAGCTTATTTATTTATTGCATTACAAAATTCCACCCTGTATAGTGAGTTTTTTTTTTTGAGTGGCCTCTCGTAGTCAATGAGGTTGTCGACTGCTTAACCGGGCTATATTTTTAAGGATATTACTTATATATTTGCCGTGTGTCCGTGGCATTACAGTGGACCCTACAGGAATACCTACTAGCATTGCGTTATCATTATTTTTTTAAATCGCAGCACAAGCTGAGGTAGAAGCCTTTTGGCTTCGCACAGGTCTTTTTTAGTGTTAGTCTTTAATCACTTAACACTTTCAGTGCCCAGAACTCAGCATATGGGTCGAACAATAATTTGTTTCTTGTGCCCACGAGTCGCCGCTACATCTAACGACGACTCGTGGGCACGAACAAATTATTGTTCGACCCATATGCTGAGTTCTGGGCACTGAAAGTGTTAATATTGTTTTGCTGTTTGTCTTGCGCGAGTCTCAAATAAACACTTTTTATTTCTTTATTTTTTTTTTACTACTTTTAGTTTCTCTTGCTTGAACAATTTTCACTATTTCAGATGTAACGCTGATTATACCGGGGAGCGGTGTGAAATCAATGAGTGTCATGGTTATTGTCTGAACGACGGCAACTGTCTCTTAAACGAAGCGGACGAGCCTTACTGCGAATGCGTTGAGCCCTACGAGGGTACAAGGTGCGAAACTTTCCATAAGAAAAGCTTTTTTTTCCGTCAGCCTGCTACCGCGTAATTTCTTGTGCTTCAAAAGAAAATCCATTCTTAGTGTAAGAATTTCGAGTTCAAGATGTTTATATTAGATGATTACCTATATTAAAGATAAGAATGCTTGGAAACATGCTGGTCCTGCTCCATAGGACAATCGAGAGTGTAGTAGAAAAAGTCAAACTTGTTTTATTTACTGGTGTACTTTCAGGTTTTTAATATGTAATTTAACTCACACACTGATCCATTGTTTTTAATTATATTGTAAATATGTGAGTACCATGTCCCTTACTAGCAAACTTAATTTTATCTCTGCTGGTTTTGC
Organism: Mamestra configurata; assembly: GCA_002192655.3. Lineage (NCBI taxonomy): Eukaryota > Metazoa > Arthropoda > Insecta > Lepidoptera > Noctuidae > Mamestra > Mamestra configurata. The sequence goes on along the minus strand of NDFZ01005365.1, from coordinate 595,686 downwards.
TTTGTTGTAGGTACCTATTAGTATATAAGTGTGTGCTGTATATTAGTGTAATGTTGGATGGATTGTGCTCACTTAATATAATCAATTGATCAATGTAATTATGAATACAAAATATTGAAAAACTTAAATTTGAAAAGAGTAACTAGATATGGAGTTTCTTGTCCGTTCTTCTTCATAAGAATCTACTTTTTGCGAATGGACAACTGGAGTCACTTATATTTTAATTTTAAACTGTAAATTTGGCGTTCAAAAGTGCCATTTAATGGTCTAGTTGAAATAAATGAATTGACTTTGACTTTGTATTAATAAATATGTAATATAGAACTGCTCGCTATGCCTAGCGATACAGTCAACCCACGATTTTTGTCCAATTCATATTTTAATTGTAAAGTAGGTAATTCTGTGTATAATTTCTAAATTAAATTGGGGTAGAAACCAAAGTGTTTTCATTTGAAAGGACCGCAGAGCGCCATCCTCACAGTTCCCTTTTCTATTCATAACGCAATGTAAAGTTACTTCTAACTGGGTATCTATTACTTACCTTACTTTGCACTACTGTAGTAGGTACGCGTTTATCCGATATGATACGTCAATTCATACGAAAACAGGGGAAGCTAGGCTAGCAGGAGTTATTATAATAATTTAGCTTTTTTTTTTTTTTTAACGATGGGAAATCATCAAATGACTTCTTCCGCTCTGGGTGGAGCGGAAGGGCGTGTCAGACTCTTACTGACTAAAACCCATCCGTGTTTCTTCCAAGGCCCTTTGCGTTCCAGGGCCGCGGTGACTCTTTCGAACAAATTCCGCAACCCTGGCAGGCTCTGGCCCTAGCGGGCCCCTTCTTTATGCTGACATCTCTTTGAGGCGCACGTGAAACACAACGCGCCATCGACCCGGGCCTGGTGGGATCGGACAGCGAGCCACCCAACGCTCGCCGTTCGCAGGCCCACGCCTACGGTGGCCGGGGATCGCCCTGCGACTCCCGACGCCCGGGGCGTCTTCTCCTGTTGCGGCGGTTGGGGCGAAGGCCTTGCCTTTCCCTCGCGCGGCCCGCCTCCTCCTTCGCTAGCATTACTGCTTCGCAGAAGGAGGTGACCGCTTCCCAAGCCTCCTCGCTCCGGACCATGGATTCAACCAGGGCCGGACGCGAGAGGTTGCCGCCGCCGATCGCCTCGACGAGGACACGGCGGTGCTCAGCCCAAGCAGGGCAGATCTCCACCGTATGCTCCACCGTGTCCTCCGGGCGATCCTCACAGTGCTGACACCCGGGCGTGTCCTCCCGCTTAATCCGAAACAGGTACCTCCCGAAACAGCCGTGTCCGGTAAGTACCTGCGTCAGGCGGAAGGTGAGGACGCCAAAGCGCCTCTCCAGCCACTCCTCAAATAATAATTTAGCTACATTCTACCACATGAGTGTGAACGTGACCTTGAGCGGAATGATGTTCTTCTTGATCTGTCCATTTCCATTGCCGCAATTTCCTGCGTGAGCTGCGTAATGGCTTCTCGAAGTTCTGGCTCTGGCTGCGAGTGGCTGCCTCCGTGTCGTGATGTAGACGTTGACGGGTGTTTGCATGCACACACCGAATGGACTTCTCGGGTTTGCTCGTGCATCTTGTCAGCCATGGCAGAAAGCACGAGTGCAGCGTTTTCGTTGACCGATTATACAGCACGCATGGAGGGCAGGCAGGTGTCTCATCCACAGTATCTGCAATTATCTTGTGCTGGCTCTCTCATGCTACGCAACAGCTGGGATGGCTTCAGGTCTCCCAGCTCCATCTCGGTGAGCAGCTTTTCCAGTTGCTTCGTCTCCGACTCTTCAAAAACGGACAACAGTCTCTTTTTAGTCTACTCGTAGCGCCCTGCACGTGTCTTGCTCATAATAATGTCAGTTATTTGCTCGACGTCCGTCTTCTCGAGGTGAACTACTAGGAGGCTGAACTTCGCTTCATCGCGCCGGGCTTCTGCGGGTTGACTGCCGTTTCAAATTGTGCAAACCAGAGAAGTGGTTTGTCACGCCAAAATGTTGGTATGTGTGACTTAATAATATATAATATATATCATTTAATTCAGGTAACAAAGACCCATTAAATAAATACCTTACAGGCTATCATACATATTTATAAAAACCACAAAAAAAAAAAACACTATTTTAATGGAAACGGAATGGTCGCTACTTAGTCGTTGGTTGCCATTTCGAGTGTACGTCGGGGTCACCACTTTACCAGTGTCAGGAGATGGTTAAGAGTATTCGGATTGAATGAATTATATTTTAGGAGCTGGTACTTATATACAAGTCCATTTAGGATATCACATAGATGTAGGGTACGAAACCTAATGACAATATTAAGTTACCCACTTGTATGCTGGTAAAGATGAGCGGGTCGATTTTGCACTAACTATAAATGCCGCGCGTCGATATGGCAACTTGCGAAAAGTATGTTTCGGATTTAGGCCAATAGAGGGCAGTCATCGCGATGCACCTATCCTATTATAGTTCGACTGACCGCTGTACCGCTCCTAAGGTACCTATGAGGGAGAGGCGGGGTGATGACAGGAAAGAGCATTTTCAGACAGATCTTACGGTATCAGTTTATAATATTTTCATCATACACTTATTTGACTGGCCTGTTAGTCGAGTGGTAAGTGACCCTGACTGCGAAACCGGAGGTCGTGGGTTCGATTCCCACCCAGGACAAATCTTTGTGTGATGAGCATGATCATTTGTTCTGTGTCTGGGTGTAGTTTGTCTATAATATTTATTGTATTTAGAAATATATAAGTATGTTTATCAGTTATCTGATTGCCATAGTACAGGCTCTGCCTAGTTTGGGATCGGATGACAGTGTGTGAGTTGTCCCAAGATATTATTATATTATTTGCTTCATATACTACTTATTTGGGAATATTATACTATTACTAGCTGACCCACGCAACTTCATTTTGATGAATGCTCGGCTCCTATTATTCGTAGCGTGATGTTATATAGCCTTCCTCAATAAATAGGCTTCCCAACACTAAAAGATTTTTTCAATTCGAACAAATGCAAATAGGCAAGATCGAGTGGTAAATGATCAATTATCGACCGCCGAGAGTAGAAAATAATGAAAGTATTCATATCGCTATTAAAAAATAGGGGTTGGTGGCAGAAGGGCGAAAATTTAAGTTGTGTGTATTTTTGAATGCTGAATCATAAAAAAAATAAATAAAAAAGTTGTCTAAAAAAAAACAAAAATTTGTGTGGACCACCCTTATCACTTAGGGGTATGAAATATAGTCTACGTCCTATTGTCAGAGCTACTGAATACACAAAAAAAACTTATAACAATCGGTCAAGCCGTTTCGGAGGAGTTTGGTTACAGTGTGACACGAGAATTTTATATATTAGGTTATGTGAAAAAAGTAACTAGGTTCAAGTTAAGTTTTAATTCATTGTAGATGATGAATCATATCTTAATTAATTAAATTAACAACAGTTAAGGTCATAGCACACGCATCAACTCGAGCCGTGCATTATTAATTGTATGAAAATCCTTACTGCAACGCACACTAATCGGAATTGTAAGTAATCGCCTCGCCTCGGGGCAATACTGAGAAAAAGGCGATTCGGTGACGATCCCTTTCGGAGTTGATATGTATGCTATGACCTTTACTCTGACATGGAATTCAAATCTGAATGGTATCGTCGGTATGACGGCCTTGATAGCACGACCCATCTCTGGATATTTCATTCATGTGCGTCTGACAATAGACAATTCAGTAAAAAAAAACACCTTCCACTCGTGAGCGTTGACGGCGGACTGACAGAGCAATCGGCCTGCACTGCCCCCCCGTATGGCGATACGGGGGGGCAGTGCAGGCCGATCGCACATACCTAAGTCGCGGTTGGTGGATGGTTGTATCCATACTTCCACAACTTGACATTAAACTCCAGATTTATAAATGTATGTCCAATCTTATTTTAAGACCTCTTGGGAGTGTCAGGAATGATTAAATTTATAAATACAAAACACCAATATAACAGCAATCACATTTATTGATTGATTGGATGACGCCTATTGATTCTGAATCTTTACACTTATATAAATTAATTGTCTAATAAATAAGGTCGTTCAGCCTACAACTAGCAGACCGTCCTCGACGAAGCTGTGGGGGGGAACTTCGAGGTTAAGTGGGGCGGGTCCCTTGCGGATGCGTCCAGAGGCGTCGTAGTGGGAGCCGTGGCAGGGGCAGTAGTAGCCGCCGAAGTCGCCGGCGTTGGCCACCGGCACACAGCCCAGGTGGGTGCACACGCCGATGACGACCAGCCACTTGGGGTTCTGTGTGCGCTGGTTGTCGTGTTGCGGGTCACGGAGAGTGTCTACGGGTACCGCCTGCTCGGTTGAAATTTCGTTTTCGGTTCTGGGGGAAAAAGAAGTAACGTTATTACCATCAATAAAGAACAGCACCCGGTGACGCGGTAGGTCCAGGAGATGGGGTCACAACAGGCTAATAATAATAGTAGATAATATAAACTTACTAGAACAGATATTGTAGCTATGATTGAAAAGCAAAATGGTCTTTTTCTGTTTATAGTTTTATGTACTAATGTGATATTATCATCATCAGTTTATTAATGGGGCAAACACGTGATTGCAAATCCAAAACAAACATTATATATATATTTATTTTGCTATTATTATTCTATGGTGGGAAATATGCTGTGACGCGTCATGACGTAGATCATTCCTATTTATTAATTGCGCATTTAGCTGCTAGTAGGTAGCTGAAGCTACTTTGTGATGAATTGGCAAGGAAGTGAACACATTCTAAGTACCTAAAAATCTGTAAATGTCATCTATTTAAATGATACAAAACTATTAGTTTGCACTTGTAAATAGAGAAATTTCATCAATATATTATGGCACTGATTTAAAGAGGCAGTTGTAAATAGCAGTTTTGGTAGGTTAAAAATTATAAATGGAACGTTTAATAACTAGTTCAGCAGTTAAAACTAAGCAGTAAAGTAAACAAAAATGAGTAATAAAAAATAATGAAATGGATCAGTGAATATATAATTGAGCAGGAAAATAATTAAATGGGCGGTAAAAATTATTGAACGAGCGGTTACGTGTGGGCAGTAATAAATCTGAATTTGTCGGTAAGAAATCTCATTCTAAGCAGTAACCTACTAAAAACAATATCTTTTTTTTCTATTAATGCAAGTCGTGTCTGGCACTCGCCGCGAAATATCCGACTAATTGATTATTACTGGCCATGTTTTACTGTCGCAATAATTAATCAACCGCCATTAGATTAAATAACTGCTCAACATGTTTTCCAACTGATCATAATAATAACATCTTGAATATTTAAACAACAGCTCAAAAAATTAGTTCCCATAAATTATTATTATTGTTTCTTAATTCACACAACAAATAGAGAGGTCCACAGTGTTAGGGTGTTACCATCACACCAATCGATCGATCGACGTTGATCGATTGGTGTGGTAGCTTTGGCTGATTGAAGAAAGAAGTGGAAACTATCAATCGACATCGACTAATCCATTATATCATAGATCGACGATCGATCGCTTCGTGTGGTAACACCCTTAGTAACAATATTTAACGTAGCCTATAATAGTTCTTAATAACTAAGACAGATCGTGTACGATTAAAATAAACGCCCACACAAGCGGGCTGTCTGCCCGGGCGGCTATCGCTTCCAGAAGGCTGTTGTGACTGTCGCGTGGTCTGCGAAGTAGGATCGCAGATTTTTTACGCCACAGTGCATCGAAGCTGTCGGTGAATAATCTGGCTTCAAAAGACTAGCAATTACTTTTATAAAAATGAATAAACATCCATTAATCTAAGTTAGTGAGATGAGGTCTAAGTCCCAGCTGTGTAATGCAATAATCCGTTTATGTATAAGAATTACAAAATCTATTTGGGTACCCACTAACTGTTTGTTTGGTGCTTCAATGATAATAAGTTATCTATCAATCACGCGTCGCTTGCACAAAACATTACACCAGTAACGGTCGGTTTCAATATCGTATCTACCTTTAAACAACTGTCAAATCAGTTACTGTTGGTAGCTAATTTGACAGTTGGTCAAAGGGTGATTGTATTAAACACACCACAAACACAGGCAGTCTATTTAAGATCCATTTAAGGACATAATGACAATACTGAAGGCGCCACCTCCACGAGCGAGTATCGCAGCGCTATCATCGTCCTGCCACTTCATTCTATAACAATTTTATGAACGTGTCTCCACACGGCGCCATTATAGCGACTAGTGACATTGATGAACAAAACGTCAAAGGCAACGCGCTCGTCGCTACACACGACTTACTCGCAGTGCGATCGCCTCAAACCTTTAAAAAAAAAACAAATGGGCTACGATTTCTTGTGGACATGCGGAAATCTGTCATGGCGCGACGATATGCTGGTGGAACAATACTCTTGTCGAACTTTCCCGGCGGTAGCAGTTAGGATTCGCGGCGATTCACCTGCTTGAGAAGGCCCTGCCGTGCATGCCGCTCGTTTTTACTTCCTCTCTCAAATATAAAATAGCTGCAATCTCAGTATTTACTTCCTTTTTGGTTATTGAGCGATATCAACTTGATTTGACTGAAATTTTTAAGGACTAACTTCAGGCTAGCGGCTGAGCTCGCGTGAAACTCGAAAATTATCCCAAGAGAACATAATCCCGGAATAAAAAGTATAATTTATCCCGGAAATTATATTTTTTTTCCTACTTTATTATCTGATTTATTTCGTTGCGGGATCCAAGACAGTTAAATCGTTTCTCCGGGACGCGTCGAGCTTCATTGACTCAGCGTTTTTTTTGATGGTCACCACTGTTGATTCTGGCTATCAGGAGTTCTAGTGGTTGGGAATGTGTAGCAGGCTTGTCCCAAAAACAAAAAAAAAACCCGGACCTATGTTCTCTCAATATCTCAAAGATCCGTGTGACAAGTGTGGTCAAAACCCATAACAAAAAACAGACAATGGCGTTCTGTAGTCTCCCACGCCTTAGGGCGCATTTACATGATCGCGCCAACCGCGGTCTTACACGCTCTCGATGAAAAAACGTGACTTAAAATATGACAAAAACAAATCAAACTCACCTGTGACGAATGAACAGTGGCTTACCACGCCACTTGAAAGTAACGGACTTGCCCTCGGGGATCTCTGCCAGCTTGATCTCGATCTTGGCCAGGGCCAAGACGTCGGCGGCGGCGGCCATCGACGACACGAAGTGCGTCACCAGGGACTTGGCAGCGTAGGCGCCCGCCACACCACCCGCTGGAAAATAAGGATGAAGATGTTAGAAAACGCCATAGAAGGGTGGAAAATTGTGAATCTGTGTTTAACTTCCATCAAGTTTAAATATGTATGAAAGTTCACATTAATTGAGGCATGGAATTTACAAATGGGTTAAGATGATCGTTTGTGTGTGCTTTGTTTTTTTTTTTTTGATTATAAAAGTTCTCAAACACCGATGCTTTTGTGAAAACTATATGAAAATCCATTCGGTTGTTTTTGAGTTTATTAAGTACATACAGACAGACATTGCAGAACGACTTTGTTTTATGCCATGTAGTGATAGTTCTAAGTAATCAGTCCACTAACTCCACTATGGGATTACAAGGTTGTCTAATATAATTTCTTTCCATATTTTGCAATAGCAGTGCACCAACCCAGGTTTGTCCTGGGTGCACTTATGTAGTCTTTAACCTTTTGAACGCCATTGTCACGTATACAGGACAAGCAAGCGCGTGCCCTGTACGCCAAACGTCACAAATACATGACAAAAAGTACGGCGAATTTGTGGCTTGGCGTCGGGGGCACGCCGATGCGTTTAAGCTCTGGCGTTCAAAAGGTTAAGGGACAATATTGTTGGTTGGTTCCCCATACTATTTGAAATGTTTAATGGGGCTTTTGTGGGTTAACTCTGGCCCCTCGTACGCCTTCCAAAGGTACCGGATGAGGACAGAATTGTTACTCTGTCCTCATCAGGTACCTTCTTACCGGACCATTATTTCTTCCTGACACTTGTCATTAAGCTTTAACATTATTTCATAACTTCCTGTTTTCCACCTTATTAATCTGGGCTTTTGGCACTCTGCCTTTATTGAGAACTAGCTTTTGCCCGCCACTTCATCCACGTGGAATAGTTGGGCAGCCATTTTTATTTAAAAAAATGCTTAAATATGTTTATTTATTTTTTAACTAGTTCCTAAATACAGAGGTTCCTGGTTTTATCTTAAAAATGAGGGACTCCCATGCAAACATCCACCTCCCTTTTCACCCCCTTAAAGGATGATTTCTGAGATGATAATGTCCTTTCCCGGGACTCATACTATCTCTATAACAAATTTAATCAAAATAGGTTCAGCAGTTTAAGTATGAAGAGGTAACAGAGAGACACACTTTCGCATTGACAATATTAGTATAGATAATTCCTCTAACCCCCCCGGGTTGCTATAATCGCCACACTAGGCAGGTGGGTTGGGGAATTTGAATTTTGAATTGAAGATTTTGATATAGTACTAGATACGAGTTTATTTTGATCATTTGTCATGTAATTGTTCTTCTGATCTCATATAAATGAAAATTTAGCATTGTTTACACGTTAGTTCAAGGTTAATGTCAAGTTATTAATAATTAGGTACTTACATAGCTATGCCTGTCACAATATGGTAAAACACAGTTTTATGTTTTGTTTACATAAGAGACAGATTATTGAGCTTGGAAGATGCACGTTAGCTCTATCAATAGTTTCAATATGGATCAGATAAATAAACACTGTTGATAAATCAATTTCAGGAAAAATTCTGTTGAAAAATTTCAAGGACTAACCTCCAGCGATAAGATAAGTGAAGGACTGGCGTCCATCAACGCTCTCAGCGTTCTTCACGGTAGGGTCCTGGGTCTCCTTGCGGCGGTAAGCCGAGAAGTCAGGGTAGCCGATGTCAGTGTGCGCGAAACGAACATGACTTGGAGCTGAAATGACAAGGTGTTATGTAACACGATTTTTCGTCGCAAAATATGAAAATTATTGAACCAAATCACAAAATAACAGCGAAAATAACTCACCACGACCGCTTACTTTAACCTTCAAGCCCTGGAGAGGCAAAGCTCCATGCAAAGACTGCACAGTCGAGGTTTTTGGCAAGGGGTGCACCAACACCTTTTCGTTCGATGTGGGCGCGACAACCAGAGGCTTTAGCCCGTTAGCAACCACCGATGAACTTGCCTTAAAGTAAGGAGCCAAATGCCCAGCCCTTGTGACCGAAGTCATTTTGTATCACAGGAGAAATACGCAACAAAATTGCTTTAATATTTTCGCTGAGCGAAGTGCTCGATTGAAGAAATGTCAAACTTGGTGTTGCCAATTGTAAATTTTGACAGATGATGTCTTGATTGTTCCAACGACGGTCCTCTTTCACATTTAACACATAACGAAACGACATTATAAAACGAAACGTTTGATTTGGTTTCAGTGCTGAGGGATTCAAACATCCTTGAAAAAAAAATTGTAACAGCAAATTTCAATACCTACTGAGTTAAAAAATCATTATTATTCATTTCGGATTCAAAATAAGGATGACTAAGATTGTGAAATTATTGTAACAGTGTTTATCGTAGCTATAAATAAACATGCAGTAAAAAATGTGCAACTTATTTGATATCAAATCCAAATTCCTTTACGAAATTCAATTAAAAATGTATGCTTAAGACAAAGAAAAACTTAGGTATGGAACTTCAATCTACGTATTGATTGGCCAATTCGGGTTTTTCAATGACATTTCATTGTTTTTGTGTCTTGGTAACATTTGGGTTATAGATACGTTCACTGAATTCGATACGTTCGTATTCTATATTTTGACCATCTTTTTTGATGACGACGAACGATTTGAACCTGTCTCTAAAATAAATACTCTTTATTTCAAGCATTGACTGTTTATCCCTATGTGTGCCTACACTGGTCCACGAACATCAATGAAATGTAGTAGGTAGGTATTATTGCTATATGCCGGAAGTAAGACTATTCGTACAGTACCTGGAATAAAGTTATTAACTGGGTCCTTTTTATGCTCTTTTTTTATTTGTATGGGGACGACATCGCGGGAGACCCAGGCGAAGATGGCGGGACGAGCTTGACGCCTATCGGCCAGATTGGTCCACACTTGCCCAAAGCCGGGAGGTAATTTCGAACTGGCGTACATCGCACTCGTATGCTTTCTAACTAACGATACGTCGGCCTTGCATACTTCGCTCCAGTGAACTTTCGAACTGGCGTACATCGAGATCCTGTACTTTAGAACTAACATACGTCGACATTTCAAACTTCGACATTCAGTAGCGGAGTCCATAAGACACATAAGTAATACATATTTTATTTTTCTGTTTGTTATGTGCGAGTCCCAAATAAACATTTTTCTTTTTTTTCTAGCTACAACAATCTGTAAAATTTATTTCATAGATTTTCACTATATCGTTAAAGCATTAGGTTCAAGGTTGATTGGGAAAATTTGACAGTTTCGGGTAGCTTGATGCGCTGGCGTCTGTACCTACGTCTTAGAAGATTTCTTATTGGCTCTAAAATAAACTGGTTCTACATCGTAATTCTATCCATCCATCCATCCTCCATCTTTAAATTCACTAACTTACCAGCTTAGTTTTGGACCGCAAATCAATATTCATGGATCACCAATTTTTGCATTACCATTCAGTTCAAGCCCGCAACCAGTTCGGCTCTTGAATAAAATATGATTAGTAATAATAAGAATCTTATCACTTAAAAACCTTCTAGGCCTAATGTTGCATAATTTCAAGATTTCTAGTAGTTCCGTAGGCAGGTTGGAATTGATTTTGCAGTGAGAAATGTTTGGCAGTGACTGACCTCTGTATGACCTTTGAAATCCGGTATTTAGTATTAATCATTCATTATTCAAAGAATCATAAATGCGTGCGGTACAGGCCCCGATTTTCTATAGGTATCTGCGTTAAAACTGGGTTTCAGTGATTTGGACAAATATATCGGAGCTTTTACCTGTCCTATGCAAAATCAATAGTAGGTACCTGATTAAGCACTCACCTCAGCTCACCAGACCTTTTTTTTCTTTTCTCTAGGTTTCCAGTCCATTTTAGTATCAGTGCGGTCATAGCTATTTTACCTTTGACAGCAACCTTATGGCTACCTACGAGAATTTATACCTGAAACTCATTGTGATGCAAAATCTGCGGTAAAAAAATCATAGGAACCCTTACTATACTGTACCGCGTACCTCGCCGCAGATAGTTTTTAAGCGAAACCCATTAACAGTGATCAATAGTTCTTTTTCCGAATCAGACACCGCTGAATGTCCTTTCCCTACAAGACTACCTATGTTAGGACTTAGGTACCTAATGCTTGCGGAAAAAGAGAGGGTGTGCTTATAAGGGCACGAATTACCCCTATACCACCCCTTAAAAAAAAAACATAATCCGGATCGCGACAGAGCCCGGATGCGTCCGCACGTGATCGTACCGCGTCGCCTCATTTGGTACGATTTCTATTCAGCCAGCGATCGCCGCGTGATTTGTTATCTGTACTAATACGGTGTTTATTACTTATTTCCTTTTTACTACACTACTGGCGGAGGTGCTATTGCCGAAATGCCCAACGTGGTGTGGGTGCGGTGAAAATAGTAACAGATTGCAGCAAAAAATAGAAATGGTTTTCAGCAGGTCCATGCTTAAGACTTATGCTTTTAGCTCCGTCCTACAGGATTGAATAACATCAACGAGGGAAAAAACCAGAATTAGATACCTAGCTAGAACTAGATTGTCTCTAAAAGTTAACCAAAAAAAGAAAATACCTACCTATAACAAAATAATTATTTTAATGCAACTATTTCTAACAAACTAAAATCATAACCCTTCCTTTTGGCTTTGCCGTAGTGGGGTAAAAAGTGGTCCTTTCATGCTGCGTAATTAATAACACAGAGCAATAATAGATGGCGCTGCACAAACAAAAATATTTTTAATAAAACCTAAATTAGAATTAATTAATTTTCAGATGGCCATTGGTAGGTAGGAGTTAGATACCTAGCTAGAACTAGATTGTCTCTAAAAGTTAACCAAAAACAGAAAATACCTACCTATAACAAAATAATTATTTTAATGCAACTATTTCTTATAAACTAAAATCATAACCCTTCCTTTTGGCTTTGCCGTAGTGGGGTAAAAAGTGGTCCTTTCATGCTGCGTAATTAATAACACAGAGCAATAATAGATGGCGCTGCACAAACAAAACAAAAACCTAAATTAGAATTAATTAATTTTCAGATGGCCATCGGTAGGTAGGAGGTACTCCGGCGACCTCGAAATCCTAAGGCGTTGTATTTGATAGGTATTTGTCGGAGGGCTGGCGACGCCGTACTCTTTGTTTAATCATTTATGTTGTAGGACCACAACTGTTATGTACCTATGTTATTTTATGTTGGTATGTTTATAAACATAATTATATATTATTTCGATTGTATTGTAGATAGGTACACAAAGAAGGTTTACAACATTGTAGGTCCTAGCTTTGGAACGTTTACAGCATCTAAGTGAATTTGCAAAAAATGCATTGTATTGGTTTAAAAACAAAATATGAAGCGTTGTAATTACTACAAGTAAGTATGTACCTAAGCACATTGTACAAGGTTTTTTTACGAATGGTTTATTTTACGAAAGGCTTTCTTTACCGACTGAAAAATTGGCTTTGAAAAAATTTAACTTTGTCATGGTTGAAAAAATACAGTTTGCTGTACCAAAATTTGTCTTGAATTCTACATTCATATATAAGTAGCTGTTATAAAATTGCATACGCGTTCCATATCATCAGCCCATCGGCGGCAGCCCTGCCACGCAGCGGCACAAATATTTTCATGGCCATCGCTGCGTTTTGTTCGGCGTCCATGAGTACCGCAGCCACGCATACACGCACAAATTGTATGTGTGTGTAGCGGTACAGTAGGGTTGGTGCACGGAAAAGATCTGGGTATGTAGAAATGGACCACTTTTCTGAACGATGTAAAGTATGAGATGTATTTATTGATAGGGCTGGTTAGGATGAAGTTGTCAAATAAGAAGAAGCAACTGTGTTTTTGGATCGCCAAGTTTGTGATTTACTAATGGGTAGTAGAAAAAGACCCTAAAAATCACTCATCCCAAACGCAGTGGCAGTGTGGAGCCCCTTCACAGCACATGCACAATTGCACAGCCTGCGGCACCTTCCAGGATTTAAACGAGGCCAATGATGGAGCTGATGGACAGGTTGCTAAGTAATGGTCAGGTGAAATTGAACTTGAGTCAATCGACATAAAAAGAAGTAGAAATAAATTGTGCGGTTTCTTTGTCTCTCTTAATATTAGTGACTTGTAATGCAATACAATATGTAAAGTACGCAATGCAACTATTAAGAATATATCAGACTCAGAGAGGTATTGTTTCATTCTGGTTATGGTACACATAAAACTATTTTACACACTCACACATTCAAACAATTCAACAAAAGAAACGAAACACATCAAATTAAATTCAATACAATCTCGCGGAGCGTAACACCATTCCTCTGAAATGCGACACATCTCGCTGAAATGTGCTTCACGTGCACTAAAACACACAATGAGCCATTACGCCGCAGGTGGCAAGTGGCAGCCCTCACGCACACACCCACACGTGATCCTTGAAGACGCCACTGATACGCACAATGTGCGAATGTGTGCGAGGTGCGTGCGTCGCGTGGATTGCTCTACGTCCGTTTATTTTGCATAGAATAAAATTATGTACTTCTGTTACCTTTTCTTGCAGGTATTAGCTGCTTTAGCATTTTTATTGCTTCAGGTTTTCGGTTTTTAATTAGGTACTGTCAACTGGAAAAACAACGGTAATATTTTTGTATTTTTCATAACGATTGTGACCGTGCTTTACCAAATCCTATTACCCAAAACGCTGCGCAGCTCTCTAGTTTTAGTCCATGTTCTGCCAATGAAATAACAACCATTATAACTAACCTCGATCCAAATTGCAGCACGGGCCTAGACGGAATAAAAACCAAAGTAATTAAAACCGTTAAAAGTTTAATCGCAAACGATCTGAGCAAGTGTCTGAATAAACTACTGGATGACGGTAACTTTCCTGAAACACTAAAAATAGCAAAAGTAACGCCCATTTACAAATCGGGCCCGACCACAGATCCAGGAAATTATCGACCGATCTCAGTGTTGCCTGTAATGTCAAAAATACTAGAAAAAATCATTCACAACCGATTAGTAAAGTATCTTAGTTCTATTAACTTTATCACCAACCGACAATATGGATTTAGACCGAAAAGTAACACTACTACAGCTACTATTGATCTCATCACTAAAATTAAACAAAACATAGATAAAAAAAATATAGCCCTGGGTATTTTTATTGATCTAAAAAAGGCGTTTGATACGGTTAGTCACAAACTACTCCTAAAAAAACTGGAATCAATTAATATCACTGGAAATGCTCTAAAAATTTTCGAGTCTTACATAAAAAATCGTTCGCAAGTAGTCAAACTTGATAATCACCAAAGTGATGCATTACCTATTACGTGTGGCGTTCCACAAGGGTCTATCTTGGGTCCCTTACTCTTTTTAATATATATAAATAATATAAATGAAATTAAATTACATGGTCACCTTACCTTATATGCTGACGACACTTGTTTATTTTACTTCGGATCTTCCATCCATCACATTATCTCACAAGCTCAAGAAGATTTAAATACTTTGTTTGTATGGTTTCAGTTCAATCTCCTAACAATAAATATCTCAAAAACATGTTATATAATATTTAAGGCTAAAAATAAATCAGTTCCCCCATATGACCAACTAACAATTAATGATGTTCCACTACAGCAAAAAACATGTGAAAAATATCTCGGTCTTAGAATGGACAGTTCACTAACGTGGCATGCTCACATTGAGCACATAAAGAGTAAACTCTCGGCACTTTCCGGATCACTGCGTAACATAGTTCGTTGTATTCCACCAAAATTACGATATACTATTTACAACTCCCTAGTAAAGCCGCATCTACTTAACTTGATCGAAATTTGGGGTAGTGCTGCAAAAACAAAACTGTCAGAACTCCAAGTTACCCAAAATAAACTCATAAAAATACTATTCAACTATCCATATCTAACATCGACCAGTACAATTTACCGAGACACAAAAATAATGAATATAAAACAACTATATATCTACAACACATGTATTTTCATCAAAAATATTCTTAACAAAAACGTTCACTCAAACTTAATACTCACCCAATTTAAACAAGTTAGTCAACGCAGCACACGGCGAGCAAGTTTGCTAGTTTTACCTAAAACAAGAACTAACTATGGCAAAAAAATGCTAACTTTTGAAGGAGCACAACTCTATAATAAATTACCGTCCTGTATTAGAAATGTACACTCTTTCAATGCGTTCAAAACTCAACTTAGCCAGCACATAGTTGCGGATCAGTCACTTCTGGAGAAATGAATGCATTGGACGAGTACTATAAAGTTGTAACGCTGCTGACGAACTTTTTGTAATCTATGTAGTTAGTATCGTTCTCAAGTAAGTGACATATGTCTTTATTGGGAATAAAGTTTCTTTAAACCGAAACCGATTTTATGAAGATTTTCGTTGAGTTTGATGAATTTCGTGTTTGTTTACCGTATTATGCTCTATAACTAAACTAAATTGACCTATGCCAATGTTTTTACAGTTATTTATATGACCTATATTACTTTTATGATTAGCAGTTCTCGTTTCCTATCTACTGATTTCAATATTTGTACCGACCTACTAAATATTTTATCTAATCGTCAAAAACAAACTCTAACCACAACGATTTCCTTTATCAATTTAATACCGTTGAGTGCGAACGGTACGGCTTTTTGAAAAGAAAAAAAAATACTACGTTGCCTATTAACAATTAGACAAGCTTTTAAATTTTACGACGGCTGTTTTAAAAAAAATTCTAACTATTTACTACCTACTATGAGCCTACAGGATAACGAGCAGAATCAAAGAAATGGTTTTACGATTCCAATCAATAACCTTGAACTTAAACCTGTAGGCAGAAAACGAACATAAAACGCATAAATTAAATAAACTACGTGGTTTTTAAAATAACCACATGATTAGTCGACCTCATAGAAATTTACGATTATTGTACAGGAATAAAAAGTATCATTTTAATGGCTTTGATGACCTTACATGCATTTGACTGTTTCCGGAATACCGACATTACATTGTCACGCACATTTTTCGACGTCTTCGTAGTTCGGGGATAAAAACAGAGATGGCGCTGGTTGTTTAGTTTGGGAGTTAGCAATGTTTCGTAGATGCGTTTGGTGGATATTGTAGTTGTATGACAGATAAACAGCGGCGATGCGCGGGGCACTCTTGGGAGGGACGGCCCAATTCGATGCGCGCTCTACCCATTACACAATGAATTTATTGCCGCATACGGCTGACACATATTATAGCGTGCATGTCATGTGTGCCATACCACTGGAATATTTGAGCAATTAGCGATCACAATCGTAACGCAGGTGCGTTCAGACGTTATTGTATTAATGTTATGATTTTGTAGTAGGAAATCTGAGTCCACGCTATTAGAACCTTTTTCAACACTATTCGATTTAGTATCGAATAAGAGATTATTGGTTCAGAGTAGGATGAATCCTAAAATAACTAGGTCGCGCGCCTCAAAGAGATGTCAGCATAGCAGACGGGGCCCGCTACGGCCAGAGCCTGTCAAGGTGGCGGAATTTGTTTGGAAGAGTCACCACGGCACTGGAAAGCATTAAAAGGGCATTTGGAGGAACGCATGGGTTTGAGTCAGTAAGAGTCTGGCACTCTCTTCCACTCCGCCCAGAGGGGAAGGAGTCATTTGATGATTTCTCATTCTTAAAAAAGGTAAGTAGGTACGTATAATAAGGCAAATAATAATATGTACTTACACAGATTATATTGTCCCACAGAAGGGACAATCCCACTTTTATCAAAGAGAAGTTAGATATACGTATCGGTAATCTGCTCTTCGCTGCCAATGCAATCTTAAAATATCCACTTAGGTCTTGGGTCTGACAGTGGTTTCGCCCGCATGTAAGTTTTAAATCATCCCAAGGGAATATATTCTCGGGATAAAAAGTGTTCTATGTGTACCTACCTACATCCAGATTAGTAAACTATATGCGTGCCAAATTTCATCTAAATTCGTTCAGTAGTTATTGCGTGGAAGGGTAACAAACATCTATTCATTCATACAAACAAATTTCCACATTTACGATAATATTAGTAATGGACTAATTAGGTATTTCTTGTATCTTCGTTGGTAAGTATTTCCTACATTTCACTAACTAAGTTAACAAGATAACGCTATTTCTTCCCTACGAACGTTTTAAGAAAGAAATTAGAAAGCTACCTGCATCGGTACTTTAGCTAATAAAGTATCTGGGAAACTGCATTAGGTGCTAACAACTGTACCTAATGGTCCTTCGATCCGATTGCAGCTAATAAGGGCCATTTGGTCCTCTACCCACTTCTCACGGTACAATCAGCTAGGTACAATAATAAACAAGAGAGTAGTTACCTACCTACAAATAGGAAACAATAAAAACGGCTCGAAAACATAATAAAATTAGTTCTGATTGAGTACCTTTGAAATCGCTTTGTTAAGAATTCTTCGCGAGGTTCTTTCGTGTTAAAAGCCGAAATGTATAACTTCAACAGGTACATTAAAAGGTACCATTGGATCTTCTATTAATTCTTTCATAATTAAACTACATTAGTTTATAATAGGTATGTAATTTAGACGTACTAAATAATTAAGTTTTCTTAGAAGGAACTTTGAAGCTAAACACTTTACATTTCATAGTTTTCAGGTCAAACAGAAGTAGTGTGGAATTATTTATGGTTCTACTTAACACTTACGATTGTATTATTTTTGTAGGGAGATCAGTTGACGATGACTTTTCTCCTGTATTATATCGTTACTGGGAATAACCATTGCATAATGTTCCTAATGAACGCACAATCTGATTCGTAAAATGGTGCGTCCTCTCGCCATGCCACGTTTTTGTTTTAATTTCATTTCAGTCACTACAAAATCATCAGCTGTTATCACAAACACAAGGCTAGGTCCTGTCCAATAATTAGTTTTCATGACGATAGACTAGAATGCAACCTTTAAATGAAATCAAATAACAAATGGAATTGAGTCTCAAATACCTTACTGGAGAGGAAAAATCAATAGGCACAGCTATTTCTTCATTTTGAAACAACCTGCAGAACCCTTAAAACAGTTAAACGAGTCAGTTATCATCCCGTTTGGCGGCAATCCAAATTGAACCGACACTGGTCATTTGGCAAGTTTTCTTTTAACACTACACCTGTCGTCACGAATTCTGTTTCCGAAGATCAGACCTTCATACGGAAGGGTTTTTATTAAAATGCCGTCTTAAGTTGTGTTTATTGTTTTTTGTTTTGTGAGAAAAAAAGGGGTCAGGTCAGCTGTAAAATTGACGATAGTAATAATGATGCTGGATACTTTATGTTGAAGTTTTGGCTTATTGGTTATAGTCAAGTAGTAAACTGAAAAAGGCCGTTATTGTGAGGTTTCAGGTGTGTAAGGCATTGTGTAATTTCAGTAGACAGCTTTCCCACAAAGGGTCTCTCTCTTTTTCCTATGGAGCATTTAGTAATTTTGCTGGGATTGCTCTTGCACTGGGTGAAGATATTTATACTGTGGCTTCGGCCTTTGGGCTTTCCACTGCCTTTTACACACAACTCGGTTTCCTGTTAATGCGGGCCAGTCGTTTCGATTTTGGCGGATATTTGCACAAAAAAAAAACTACTGTTACAGGTATAAAAATACCAAGAATGTAGGCCTTACAGAGATCCCCAGGGGTGTGCCCTAACAGGCTTTGCACAGAAGGGGTTCCGGGGTGGTCTTTTAAGAGGTACCGGGGCTCCTTTCATTTGCTGATGGTGATCACCGGGGTGGCTTTAGTGAGGTAAAAATCCCACATTCCCTGGTCTTTTTCCCCAAAAGTCCAGGCGCCTTTTGAAGGTCTTACAGTGATGAAGAAATGACAAAAAATGGGCAAAATACTGAAAGATCAAGATCTGATGCTCATTTTTTTTATTGTCCCCCCCCCTTTCAATCTTCCTGGAGATTTGCCATCTCCGACCAATACGTCGGGAACGCCTTTTAGTTTCCTAGTGTCTAGTGTGTGTAGATGATGTCATCATCTTCTGCCCATATCCCATGTTACTTGGGGTCGGCGTAACACGTTTTTTTCTTCCATTCTGTCCTGTCAACCGTCACGCTATCACTAACTCCCTTTTCTTTCATATCACTCCTAACGTGTAGTTTCCTAGTACAAATAATATTAATTCATGCTTCTTAAAAACTAAATCATTCATTAAGGGCACTGCAGCACTGACCAATCTATAAATAAATGGACACGTTTCCTATATATCAATAATAGGTAGGTATTTGGGCCTCAATTTATGAATAACAATCCGCCAACGTGTTCACGTGCACAATTCACGTGGCCGAAGCGCTAACGCATTTTATGTTGACATAGGAATTGAATTGTCTTTGTGAGATTAGGTTTTTAGAAGAAGGTAGTTTAGTGTGAGTTTTTAACAGTTAAAGCTTATCTTTTACTTTCTATATGAGGTAGCAGTTTCTTCAAGTCAAAATAAAATAAAAATTAATAGCTAAATAAATAAATAAATCTAACTGCTGTCAAAGTAGAGACTGAAAAATATGGTTAATTGTGGTAAACTTGCTAGATGTTTATAATAACTAGATTAAAACGGTTGTGCTAAAATGAACTGCGGATATACTTACAAGATATCTGGTGAAAAATCCCAAAAAACCGGCCAAGTTCGAGTAGGACTGGCGCATGAAAGGTTCCGTAACATCGCCATTATTATAATCCACTATTATGCCGTTAAAATGGAGCAAAAAACTCGAAAAAAACAAAAACCCAAACAACGACTTCCGAAATTAAAGTTATTTTATACTATGTAGTGTTTTTTTTTTTGGAAGTCGGTTGTATTTTTTTTTTGTAAAAAAAGTATTTTTAATTGTTGTGTTACAGGTTCGCCCCCTATCACAAGGGATGCTTAGTCCTAAACACCACCTTAATATGCTAACCCTTCAAGTCATACAGTCATGATGTAAATCATATTTACATAAAATACCGTTAGTATTCAACCAGTGATTACCGATTCACATCGGAGGGCAAGGGCGCGCTCAATGCTATTTCAATTCAATACTGCTATTATATAACAACTCATTTCCGTATACACATTTGTTTTAATGTTATTATAATGTACTTCAGGTTTTAAAGACGGCTATGTGATCATTAAAGGCATGAGTCTGAGACATCTTATAATAATTCAACATTTGTTGTCCCACACCACCCACAGTCTCATTCGTATCCTAGCATGGGGTTCAAAAGTCAAAATATCAAAATTGTTAAGTTTTTTAATGTTTTCCAATTTACGGAAAATTCTATTCAATTCAAAATATTTTGTTTCTTATAAACGTCAAAAAGTGCTCGGTTCTAATTGGTCGTTTCTATGAAGTTCAAGTTTCAAAATTGTTGGATTTTACAATGTTTTCAAGTGTAGTAGTGGGTACCTAAATATGAGGGAACAGTGCAGGTCTATCAAAAGCACTTCAAACAAAACGAGCTCAAAGTCGAAGTATTTATAAGTCCTTCCCCCAGTTTCTGAATTAAGAATTTGAAGTTGAGTGTTTATTTCACTCTACTTTAGGCAGAAAATCTGACATCAAAAATTGACATCAAAACCGGGTTTGACATGTCCTTAACTTCAAATAGTCAATTCAGAAACACGCCCTATAAGTTAGGTCAAAGATAGGACTATACCAGGTATCAGGATAAGAAACTAGAAAGTATTAGCTTTTGATGAGATCCAAACATATATTTTATCCTAGTCTTTTTTCAAATAAATATCTAATCCACTCCACCCATTAACAGTCATTTATTTTTCTAATTAAAACCGTTATCAAGCTATTTATCATTAGTTTCTGGCCGATACGGCAATCGGCGAGATTGCTAATCAAGTTATCTAGGATATTGCACTACCTAAAGCGATTTCTTAGTATAATCTGTTAATCATGCTTGGATAAATAGGCGTACCCTGTAGTTTATTAAACATAGAACAGTTTTATCTATGTTTGAGCTGCCCGCGTATTATGCTGTGCTATGCCACCATAATTTCGTTGGGAGAGAGGGACGAGTAGCACTAACCCTTCTTCAAAGCGGAATCATGATGTCAATGAAAGACTTCTAACGGTCATTACTATGACTATATTATAGAAGGGGTCTGTTCTCTGTTAAAACCTTTTTGGTTTAATAAGCACACACTGGCCATTGATTTTTTGACATATATTAAAATTTATATATTATTATATGTATTATTTATTTATGTGTATTTTGCAATACACGTTTCTTTGTTTTTTTTTTCCTTTATTAACTTATTGTATTAGGTCACTCAATGCTCTGCTAATAACTACAATAAACAAGCTTTTCAATACGTAAAAGGATATTGGAGATAGGAAATTAATAGATAGAAAGTATATATCGCACACCTAGATCTAAACAGAGTTAACTCAAAAAAGCACTTTTTTAGAAAAGCCTAACTGATTACTATGTCATGTCCTTATGCACTGCAGGAGTTTTCTGTAAGTATTATGATGATTTATGATTTTATGAAGCTAGAAGAAGATATTGTAGGAATCTTGTTTTTTAATGATGATTTAGAGCTGAAAATTAGTTTTTTGTAGTTATTTCCCTGTTGCTTAACAATGTATGCATATTTGTTTTATTATTGTATATTCAGCCCGTGTCGGTGAATTTAACCATCTAGCGTCGAGTAGCGGAGATATGTTTAGATAAGGAATTAGATGGAGAGCAGAAATAAAAAATCTCAATTTTTGCGTTAGACCCCTATAGATTTAGGTGTGCGATGTGTTATGTACCTATTTAATAAGAAACAACACAAATGCGACACAAGAACTGTAAGCTTGCTGTTGCTTGTTAGTTATAATAAATCTTTTGTAGTATGTAATCCATTACCACCCTGCGCAATATAACTCAAGTAGTAAATGTTGGAGAAAAAACAGCTAGGCTGAAGTGGCTAGAAAGAAGTGGGTGGAAGTGGCAGCTGGTCACATCACACGAATGTATCCAGAGAGCTAGTTTTCAATTATAATTTTATTTATTTAAGGAAAAACTAGTATGAGCACATTAAGAAATAGTCATAATACCTTGAATTACACCTTAATTATTATTTTAAACAATTATGCTATCCACTACGTTCTCCACAGATAACTATTAAAAGTATTTAAAAACTAGCTTTTGAGACAGATACAGTACCTATAAACAGTAATTCTGAATTTTTAAATATATATATATATATACTGACTGAAATATATATATTGACTTTGACTTTGACTTTATAAAAGATAAAAGAAGAAGTAAATTTGTGTGTGTACACTATTAAACATTACCCACATTGTATAATAATTTGCTGATCCTTTAGAGTTGCTTGAATTTGCTTCTTGAATGCATTTTAATTAAGAAAAAGAATGTTGAGAGATGGGCAATGATCGTCACTAACTGGATGCTTGACGGAGGACGTCACCATTGAGGTCGACCATAACGAAGTTAGTGTTACAATCTGATCACGTTTGCAAGTAAGTTTAGCGTTGGCTAGGCCAAAGTTATAGAGGTTCGGAGGGAGACCTTTGCTTAACAGTGAGACATAAATTTGGCTAGGAAAAATTGTAAATTGTGTGTTGCATCTACCTAATTAAACAAGCAAACAAAGTAACGTTGTTCGAACTATATATGCCTATAACAATATCGTCTTAGTAACTTAACAAATTCTGATAATAAAGCTCCCCCAAAAATCGATCACCTTTGCGCATCAAATAATAATGGAGACCGAAACCGGTTCGTGTTGTAAAGGAGGGTTGGATAAATAAGTCCGAAGCTTGGAACTCTTTTGTGGGACATCTTCTGCTAAAGTAACAATTGATGGGAGACGTATGACGTTCCAAATGGGGACTACGAAGGGAATTATTTGAACGATTTTAGTGATTAAAGACACAAATGTAGCTATTATTATATCTATATCATAATATAATAAAGCTGAAGAACTTTTTTGTTTGTTTGAACGCGCTAATCTCTGGAATTAGCAGTCGGATTTGATTTTTTTTTGCATACGATGGCAACGTTCATGAGGAAGGTTATAGGATATACGGGACCGGGAATTCCTACGAGAAGGGGAAAAAACGGGATATGCGCGTACGAAGTCGCGGGCTAAAGCTAGTTATTTATATTAATTAAGTTCGGTCCGAGGTTTAGATTGCGTGAATTTTTGTTTTTATTCCAAGGGAACTCAGTGCCACGATGAAAAAGAGTATAGTTTTTTTTATCACGTACCGAGTTTCTTATGTATTATTAAGTTCTGTACGTATGCTAGTTTCATCTAAATTCGTTAAAAAGTGAAGAAGTAACAAACAGACAGACAAATTTATACTTTCGCATTTATTATATTAAGTATAAACTTTATTAACGTTATAATTGTATGTTCTTTATAAGGATAAGGATAATTTACTGTGTATGTAGGAACGATAATATAGACATGTCATGCACTAAATTAGCTGTGGTTTTGGGTATTAAAATTGACGAAGCATCAAAAGACCAATTTTATTTAACCGAAGGACCAAAAAAGTCTCGAAACCTTATACAAGGTGGAGACGACGATATGACAGTAAATCAAACCACTGGCAATACTCGTTCATACGAATATGTTGTCTTTTATCACAGATTCGATGTCACTAACTGCAACAGACTGCTTGGAATATTTCGACAGAATAATTATAGTGACTTGAATAGTTTGAGGTTTTATGCAATTAGAAAGTTTATTTTAATTTCGGTGACAGGATTTATAATAGTTTCAAAATATTTCTGTGAACCAGTTTTTTTATTTATTGTCGTATCGATGTCTCCACATTGTATAATTAAGAAAAAAATAACCCTTGTGTCCTGAAAAAAAACTGATCGATCTGCAACAAATTAAACACTAACTTAAAACTTGTCAAACTTTAAATTAGTGTAAGAACTTGTCATATTTTAGAATTCAAGCAAAGTTTGATAAGCTTTTTACATAAAATTCTCAATTCAGAAACCGAAAGTAAAACAACAACACAATTCAATTAATTTACGTAACTATGCACATAATAATATTAACTGAAAATAATTTGTAGGTAAACCTACAAATTAATTTTAGTAGAGTACCACAATCAATTTTTTCCTCCGAACTCGTTATACGTATTGTTTGTCAAAATGCACTTGTGTTCAATATTGTTTCAGTGCAAAAACGGCACGTGTAATGACTCATTGTTATTCTATAGCAAGTTTAGTTGCACAAAGGTCATTGGCTACTCGTGTGATCACTTCCTTTGCTAATGTATGTAGGTATAAAATTCAGTTGATTGCAAGCCTACATTTTCCTGTAAAATGATTCAACTGTTGCAAAATTAATAAAATATCGTTAAAATTTTGCGCAACTGGTTCAAGGCTAAAATGCATGATTCATCAATCATCATTGATAATGATGCATGTTTTTAGCATGTTTAAATATTAGCGGAAGTGGTTCAAATTCAGCATGCAAGATTTGACCTAAACATAAAAAATTGCAAGTTAAATAAAAGCTTGTGAAAAAATTCTGCCTCGGTGGTCTGGTCTAGATTTCGGAATCGGACAGGAACTCTCTGCCTGCGTCTGTGTTTCCGAACGCACACAACCCTAATCTCTTCAAAATTAGAGTGAACAGGCTTCTTCTGGATACGCTCGCTCCATCGTCAACTTTGTCTCTATCATCTATGACCTAGACTAGAGTCAAGAGTAAATCCATATAAAAAAAAACGGACATCGATAGTGCTGAGCATGAAGCCTGGGCTCGATTCCTGGGTTGAGCAGAGCGTTATTGGAGATTCGTCTCTGGAATTTGTGTTTAGAAGCCTGCAGTCTGGAGTTGTGATCAGTTGATGGAAATAGGGTCGTATTCTTTATATGAGACTTTTGAAATAACTGGTGAAATGTGTAAGTTCACATCCTAACCTTTCGGAACTACGGGCGTATCGTTGTGAAAAAAAAAATACTTTGTCAAAAAAATCTGCCTGAAATGACCGCCTTCACAGGATTACGAAACCTACACTTTCCCTTTCAAACCTTTTTGAATGAAACTTTATTAACATTGAAAAAGAAAACCGCACCCCTTTTATTTCAAAGTCAAAGGAAAAAAATAAATGCATTGTAACCCGTTCCCTTTGCTAGAAAACATCCAAGTGCACGATTCCTCAGCTCTTTCAAAGTCAGGGTAAAATTTTCGTTGCAAAACTTTGGTAGGGGAGTCACTCTTTGTGTTTTGCAATGCTATTGTTTTGACACGTGCATTTCTTCGTCCATTGTTATTTATTTAAAAATAAAAACATTTTACAAGTTTTCTTACCCTTTTCTTTTGAGGTAAAGTTGTGAAACGTCGTTATAAGTACAAGTTCGCAAAACACGTTTTACGCACGTTATGATGATTGTGCAATCAGGTGTTTTAACAAGTTTGTTTTTTAAATTTATTTCATTGAAACCAATGTTAAAAGAGGTATTTGTTATCAATAATTCAGTTTCTTATTATAAGTACTGACACCATTTGATCATCGTTTTGTGTTAACGTTAAACGTTTTCCAACGTCTTTTATAATGCGCACAGCAAAGGAGTGGAACTCTCTGCCTGCGTCTGTGTTTCCGAACGCATACAACCCTAATCTCTTCAAAATTAGAGTGAACAGGCTTCTTCTGGGTAAGCTCGCTCCATCGTCGACATTGTCTCTGTCATCTATGACCTAGACTAGAGTCAAGAGCAAACCCATATTAAAAAAAAAGAAAAAAACATTGATTCACTATTTCTACTTGGACCTGGAGAATCCTGATGATGATGTTACGTGGCAATAACATGCGTTTTGCATAGCTCAGTCTCCCTCCCACACCGGACTCATGATGATATTAAGACGTAGTAGTACCTAGTGTTTTAATCATTAATAAAGAACAGATGGTCGTTGGGGCCGATGAGTTCTGGAGTGGCGACCGCGTACCGGAAGGTGCAGAGTTGGAAGGCATCCCACAAGGTGGACCGATGACCTGGTGAGGGTCGGCATGTCACACGACACTTGGGGGAGGCCATGTCTCGCAGTGGACGTCTTTCGGCTGAGATGATGATGATGAATCACGAATGAAACAACCCGTAGAATTGCTTTGTGCTGTTTTCGCCTGGTTATAAGAAACGTTAAATGCGTTCTGATAAAATAATTTCTTTTTTTCTCGAATAAATATTGTTGAACAGGTTTTGTTATCAGATATCACACGCGAGTTCATGCCTATGACAGTCACTGACTTGAAACGAGTTAGGTACATACCTCAATAAAGAATGTTATGCGCAAAAAAAAAATCACTATACTCTATCCGTTTAGGTAGTTAACTAAAGGTAAACAATCTTGATGTGTCTTTTTACACAAATTCATATTAAACAAATAAACTACTTTTCAAACTTATGGTTCAATTGATTTAGTATTCGTTACTGTTGTATTTACTTTGGTTTTTACTTGCATTTTATTTTTAAACTGAGTTTTTAAGTAAAAAGTTACATCGAGATTGTTTACCTTTAGTTAACTACCTAAACGGATAGAGTATAGTTCTAGTAATATAGAGAAAGCTAAATATTTAACGATCGCATAATTCGAAAAAGTCCCACAAACTGTAAAACCAGAATACTAAGATGAGCTATTAATCTTCTATATGGTCAATAAAAATCATAGTTTCGTGTAATTTGAAGAAAAAATCTTGTAGGCATATGAATTTCTAGGTTGTTTGCTAAATGTGCATAGAAGGCTTATTAGTACCATCATAAATATCTTTTTGGCAGTATTTTGCCGGAAAATAAGTTGTAAATACTACACAAAATTTGGAACATGATGATGGATACACGATGCAATTGAAAATGTAGAAATGAGACAAAAACAATACTTACAAATACAAATTCCTTTATTTCAAATATACCAGTAACAGGTAGTTTTGATCTGTCAAGGTCTATCAGTCAAATAGATAAGTTATTTTTTTTTCTTTTTGACGTGACAACGTCTAATAAATCGATGAACGCCGGCTGCACGCACGAAAAAGAAAGACTTAATGAACCATTACGCTCATTGTAACGTTACGATCATTTCATCAATGTTTTGTGATGACGTTGCCACGTTAAACTTTCGTCCGTAAACCGACTTTACAGACAATTTTTTTTTTCTTTCCTAAGAGTAGATCCTATGGAGAAGAACGTGCAAGAAACTCCATGGACACTCTTTTAAATCAGTGTTTACAAAATCATGGCTACATTTGAAATTATACATTGCAAAAAAGATCGAGTCTATACAATGCAAAGATGGTCTTTCAATCTTCACCAGGTGCAACAATGTTTTCACATTGGGCGCTTTAGTCGCTGTGGAGCGGACCAGCATAGATTGATGGGAATACTGATTTCCAGCGCTGCAGCTGCCTTAAGGTAAGTGGTCAACGCGGCCTATTAACTTCTGCAATATCAGGGATACCATAGGTACATATGTTACCTTTCCTTTTCAAAGAGGCTTCTCGATGTACTATGCGTGTATCGGATCATTCGGTTCCCTTCAAAATGGTTGAGCTGAATGATGCTGATGCACGCGTCATGTTCGTGAACGGGCGTCAGTGAATACTAGTCATCCCTTAGTTGCCACTAGCTTATTTTAATATTTGATACTGAAAATTGTTTTTTTTTCTTTCTTTACATTGTTCTTACATTTATATAGAAGCAACAAGCTTAATGTTACCAGGATTTTTGTAAACATAAAATCGTTTAAAAGAGTGTCCGTGGAGTTTCATGCACGTTCTTCTCCATAGATATCTACGCTTTGGAACGTGCAAATAGCTTCATGTTTTTGACGGACTGACTTTGACAATTCAAAAGTACCTGTTAATGGTTTATTTGAAATAAATGCTTTGACTTTGACTACTAAGAAATAATTTACTTACAGTGGTCAACCAAGTATAGATCTTCAATGTTAAACCATACAAATGAAAAAAAAAACTCTTGCTTTTAAATCAGAAGATTTTTCTTGAAGTAATGAAACTGACTGTTAAGTACATACATGGTGTATATCTTTGACAAACTTTACATTCGATATGGATTAATTTAATAAGGAGATTAATGTTAGAGTGCCTCATGCGTATCAAGGTGTTGAACCGATTGCATTGCACCTGTAACGTTTGTTATTTTTAATTTGTTTGCTTGCATGTATTCTAATCTCAAACTTCTAAACAAATCCTGCAAAAGAAAATTAACGCACATACTCGGAACGTAGTCCCAGATTTGGGGCCCTCATACCGGTCTCAGAACTGGTTGTATGGCCTTCGAACCGCGGAAGGTTCTCAATGCGGCCCCGCACTGATGCGACGCTGTGAATGGGTTCAAGCAAATTTTTTATAACTGGTATGTTATCGGCAAAATGGCGGTCCTGATATAAATATTGATGTTTAGGCAGTTTTGTTGTTTTATTCAATTATTTTATATTTTAAGAAGGATGTTTCTGTGTGGTTTTGATTTGCATTTTAAATGTGCAAATGCTGTTTAGTTTCGATGACGAGGCAAGTTTTGCGTGCTAAATTATTCGCGTAGAACTTTTAAAATACTGAAAATTTTTGGCTTTTGTTTATCACCTTGTTAGGTAATAGAAACAATCTCACACACCAAGAATGCAGGACATCCTGCTAAATGGATGGTGATATATAACATGTTGCTTGACCACGACCACGACCACGGAGTATGAGTAGGTATATCGTACATTACTCCTGTATTCCGCGAACTGCTCCGTTGGTCTCGCAGTCGCAAGCGCGACTCCCAGTTCGGGCAAAAAGTGTTATTGGGTTTTTCCAAAAGAAACTTCTCAGTGATAGCCCGGAGTTTCGGAATTGGTGTCTCGGAAAGCACGTTAAACTGTTGGTCCTGCGCCCGATACCTCTTTTTTTTAAAAAAAAAAACGTTCGCCCTAGGAATTTCTCCTGTATCGTGGTTGCGTTTACAAACATACAAAGTTACATACACACACAGCCAGACCCGGAACAACTATCTGTAGTTTCTCCAATTGTGTCGGGTTGCCGTCCCATCAGAATATGAGAGTGATGGAAAAGGGAGTGCACCTGTGTTTGCGCACACACTTGTGCACTATAATATGTCCCTCACCGATGGTTAGTCTCGGTTGAGATTGACCGTCATGGCTGAAATCGGTCAGGAGGACTATATTCCCCAAAATGTTAGGCAGGCATGCAAATTACAGCGCATCAATTTTTAGGGTCCTATACGGCTACACCTGATGGGTAACCATCGGAACCCTTCTTTTCGGTTTTATGGTACGGTATCGGTTGTATGCGCGGCGTACTTGAACGGGTAATTCTTCCATTCGTTTCGTGACAAACGTTTAAGTACCTTGTAAGGGCGAGCCTGTTGAAAAAACTCAGACTCTGGGCTGTCATTGAGAAATTATTCCTGGAAAAATCCAATAATACTTCTTCTCACAACACACTTCTTTTTCTTCCTACCGGGGTACCAAACCCAACAGCCCAGAGTATGTAGACCTAAAGACGCATTGAACGCACTTTATAGGATGGCTCATACAATGTGGTCAGTAAACTGCAGTCACTTGAAGGTCGTTATCTCAATTTTTTTTATTTTAATATGAACCTTATAAACCACAAGGTGAAGGATTACAGAATCTTTCACCATTTAAGTAGGTAGGTACCTAAATTGGTAATCCTAACTATAATATTATAAATTCGAAAGTAAGTTTGTTTGTTACGCTTCCACGCCCAAAACGCTGAACCAATTTTGATGAATTTTAGAACAGAGATAGATGGGACCCCGGAAACGGCGAGCAAAGTTACGGGCAAAAGACGGTACCACATAAATTGGTCACATTTGAATGTAGCCTCAATATTTTTTAAATAAAGCTCATTAGCATTAGTAAACATCTGCTTTACACATTTGTAACAACGTTTCCTGTTTTAATAATATTCCATGATTGATTACCAAATAAACTCATTAAGAATTTATTTAAATACAATGCATGCAAGGTCGGCTTGTTTAAATTATTTTGTTTGGCTGTAATTGTTTAAAATTTATTAACATAATTTTTGTTTGTTCCATCAATTCTACTGGTTTTTTAACGTAACAGGACGTTAAAAATTGCGTTATGGTAAGAAAATAAATAACTACATACATACATTATTTTAAAATATTTTGCAAATCCAGCTACTAATGCTAAAAGTTAATTTAAGTTATTTCAAAATGACATTGATGAGGTAATCAAGGAGCTATCAGGATTATCGTATGTGTTTGGAGAAACACCTATAGTGTAAGTATATATAACCAAAACGAACTACTAGAACTGGCTACGCCAACATTCATTAGAAGGTAACAAAATCGATTATTATTTTAATCTAATATTATAAAAGTACACCTTCTGTGTACCATAATTATACCTTAGAGGTATCTGGCAGACATTGTCCCCTCTCCCGTTTTCCATTACCATTCATTTTTATTAAACTTGACTGCATTAAAATGAAGCTTGCAAATATTTTCTGCACGTATGCAATTTCGTAGCACTGCTACGTCGTAGAGGCGTCGTAGCTGCATCGCTACGCGGTGCATCGCTGCACGTAGCGCATCTCGTAGACGTCTACAGAATGCGTTTCGTAGCGGTCGATTGCTACAAATTCTTGCATATCTTTATACTAAAGCACGTTCCATGATTCTTGGAGTCAGTTACTAGATATTTTATCAGGAACTGGCTTTCCCACACCCTCTCTTGTTGATTATCCTAGAACCGTGTATTTGAGTGATAAAATAGCCTAAGTCACTCGATGGTAGTATATGGATGCCTTCTATCAGTGAAAGAATTTTCGTAATGAGATCAGTATTCCACAGATTTCCAGATTACAAACCAATTTATCTTTTCAATGTAAGTTTAAATTTAATAAGTTTCGCATATTAAGTAATTTGCTACTTCATTTTCGCATTTAAAGTGTCATAAAATGATTCGGCCAACATAGAATAATTAATATTTAGCGTTAATTGCGTATAATGAAGCTGTGTAGTACGCATGCGCGCGCGTCGTGACATAGGATGCGCGTGAGAACGCTCCCGGCTAACGAACTCGCCGCGAGTTTATTTTCATTCCTATGTTTTGGCCAGTTCGATAGCGCAGTTGGCGAAGATGCAAGAAATTGTGGATACGAATTGCTGTTTTTTTTTGTCTAAAGTAGTGTTGTAAAGAAATTAAATTGTTTGTTTATTTTATAAAATGTAATCGAGCGATCCAATTTTGAATACTCATTCAGTGTTAAAATACTACTACTATTCTGTAAATAAAAACGACGCTATATAAAACGTATTTTTTATTTTTAAATTTTGGTAGATTGAGTTTTACAAAACTCTATGAAACTGTTTTCTAAACTAAAAGACGAATAGCATTATTTTAGTCAGGCAACGCATTTGTTTTGGGGAACCCCGGGCCTTGTCCATAGCTTTATAGTTTTGAACACGTCAACTCGGTTACCTTACCTTGCTATTCCACCAATTCGCACAAAACGTTTCCAAACGTCTTTTATAATGCGCACAGCAAAGGAGTGGAACTCTCTGCCTGCGTCTGTGTTTCCGAACGCATACGACCCTAATCTCTTCAAAATTAGAGTGAACAGGCTTCTTCTGGGTAAGCTCGCTCCATCGTCGACTTTGTCTCTGTCATCTATGACCTAGACTAGAGTCAAGAGCAAACCCATATTAAAAAAAAAAAAAAAAAAAATAGTTTAGAATTTAAACTTTCCTGTTGCTTAAGGAAACTAAAGCGACACAAGGCCAGCGTAAAGATTTGTCGGTTTTTATGGATGAGTAGGAATTTGTCACATTACTTTTTGTTCATCATCACCATTTCAGCAAAGATACGTGCAAAGCTTAGGCGACTTAGGCGCACCTAAGCGTTGCCACATCGACCGTTCCAGCTGGTCTATTCTGGCAATATCTCACCGTGTAAACTGGAGGTGGAGTGAGCGTGAAGAACTGTCATTCTTTCTTGTTTGTATGGATTGACAGCTCTCTTCATGTTCACTTCACCTAATCTTACGCTTACGCTTAGCTTAGCTTGTTGCTTTTTATTTTTATTTTATTTTTTCAAGCTTACCCGTTGAGAGTTTTACAGAATCGCACTGCTGGTCCATCGATGGTCCCCGTTATGTGGTAAAGGCCGTGGGAGTCTGCTGGAAGCGAGTATCCATGGACTCATGTCATATCTTTTAGCAGTCCTTCCTATGAATCTTCCTGTATACCCCACCCCACCCTGCACACTGTCGCCACTCCAGAACCTTTCGACCTGTGCAGCCTTTGTAATGTAAAGTTGTGTCGGAAATAATGCGTCGAGTGACGCTTATTTACTATTTATGTATCATTGTCATTACCATTTATTACTTAATTTCCTTATGCAATTTATAGTTGTTAGATAAATTAAAATAGCGCTTACTGACAATTTTAATTGAATGATTAGGTAGCTGTTTTAGTAGGAATATAATTTTAATGTATTAGATGGAATAATTCTGTAAGCTGTAAAATTATGAATTTATATTTATTACAAGAAGTATTTGATTAAGTACCGTATTTACTAAATAAATGGCTTTGACTTTGTTTTCTTTGAACATGAGCGATAACTGGATTTTCAGAAAATAATAAATATATTTTATTTAACTTATTAAACGCAATCAACAAAACAAGAATCTTTTTTTTACTATTATAACAAGAAGGTGTCTGAAATAATATATTCGCAACCTAAATACCTAAAGCACTAGGTATTACGTAGGACAATCACAAAGCCTAACAGAATGCCTCCATTACAAACAAATCTCTCCTGACCGATCTCCGAACATCTAAGACAATGGCACGACCTCGATCCCTATTAAAGTAAATAGGTACAGGTCGTAAACACATATAACAACATGTAGGGCACCTTAGAAACTTGATATCTCGATAACGAGTTAGGCACAACACATCAACCTTGATAAGTAAACCATTGTTTCAATAATAATTCTTATCCAACTTTTGTTTAATCCGAGACGCTGCTAAAATAGTACACACTCAGACGTATACTAAACACATGTTCAATAGAACCACAGACTAAAATATTTTTTCTGCAAATCCTTTTCAAATGCAAGAGCAAAAGAAGTTTCCTTTGTTATTTTTTTAGCATGTGACAACGTCATTTTTGAACGATGACTAAATCGAAACGGACAAAGAAATAGATATGCAATTTGACAGTTGAGTGAACTCTTAAGATTTTTTTATTGGGCTTTCTGTGATTGTTGTAAAGCTAGATTTTAAGACTTGTCCTGACTTTTTTGACCTACTTGTTGAGGTTTAGTCGTTTGTTAACAGTGTCTTCAAATGGAATGCTGTATAAAAAGTCTTAGCCCTAAAACCCTGGGTTTACTACTGTTAAGAGGCACAACAATTTAAATAGTTGCCTTGGACCTTAATCAGCCTTTAATGTTCCCACCGCTGGGACACACGCTTCCTTTCCAAGAGAGGGAGTGACCGTAAACCACCATGCGGGCTCAGTGCGGATTGGTGAATGTCACGACATATATTCGATTATATTGTTCTAAGAAATGCAGGATTTCCATTACTGTTTTGAGTACTGTAAAATACTTAAATAATGACTAAAACGACGTAAACACTAATTCGAATTTGATATGACCGACAGCGGTTGAACGGCTGTCACACTGTCAGGCCATTGACATTTTGCTAAATATGAAAAAGTGAATAGAGTACACTTAAGTATAGAAAGTGAATAGAATGTGTACTCTACTTCTGCATAGACCCATTTGCAGAAATCAGAGTTATTTTTTAGCTCCTAGTTTGGCAGATCCAACTAGGGAGGGGGGGGGGCTATTTCTTTTCTTTTTTTGAAAAAATTACAACTAACTAGGGGTTATTTAACCTTGTGTTAGTAACTAACTTGAAGTTAAAAGATAACTCAGTAAAAGTGGGCCTAGTGGGAATTAAGCTAAATAATAGGTAAATTAGCCCGAGTCGACAAAGTAAAGCTTTATATTTATATATTTGTAGGCCTTCGCATATCCTTGCAGACATTTTTCTTGCGCCACCTCGAACCAGCCTTCCCGGTGTGCGTCTATATAATCTCGCCATCGCTTTCTGGGCCGACCTCGGCGACGCCGTCCATCCTCTGGCACCCACTGTTTGGAGACTTTTGCCCAGCGGTCCCGCCCAATCCCATTTCAGCCTGGCAGCTTTTTTGCCCACGTCTATGATACTGTAAAGTACAGTTTACCATCAGATTTTTGGCTGCAGCGCTTACATAATATCTTCCTATTCCGACTAAGATTTGCCTTCACTATGACTAACACTCTTTCTAAAACAAATTGCATTGTGATATAAAACAGACAAAGTTCGTGAACCACTCGAGCCTCGAGCCCGTATAGCTGATTCACGGTCGTCATATTTCAAGGCCTTGGCTGCGGTTTTCCTAAAATCTGGGAACGTTTGCGCTGCTTTGTTAATTTTGTCTAATTTACTGACTGGTTAAGGATCGTTTTAGATTTAATTAAGAAATTACAATGAGGCGATACATTTTTTTTCTATTAATTTTTAACAAGGTTTTATTCAACTTGCAATGTTTGGTACAAATCTTGCAAGCTGAATTAGAACCACTTGCTCTTATATTACAGAGTTGAAATTTTGCATGTTCGTGCAGTTCCGATGACAATGAATTGGAAAGCTTATCTTATAGAATAACGACTTTTAATATCAAATTTATTAACTGTTATTGGTGAGTGACCAATAAATGACCAGTAATTCACTGGTATTCAGCTGAATCCGGTTTGACTGGAAGCCGATCCCAGTAGTGTTGGGAAAAGGCTAGGCAGATGATGATTGGTGAATGACCAATTGAGGTCTTGTGGTTCATCTTGGGAGAGTCCTATGCTCGCTCAGCTTTGGACTGCGTGAGGTTACGTTCATTAATTTGATTGAAATCAGCAGCTCACATAATCCACATGCCTCTTCTGACTTTCGTTCAAATCCAAGGCTTTTTTTTTAGGGATGGGAATCATCAAATGACTTCTTCCGCTCTGGGTGGAGCGGAAGGGCGTGTCAGACTCTTACTGACTAAAACTCATCCGTGTTCCTTCTAAAGCCCTTTGCGTTCCAGGGCCGCGGTGACTCTTTCGAACATATTCCGCAACCCTGGCAGGCAAATGAATCCAAGGCTGAATGTATATCGCTGTGATGATTTGTTTGGATAATAGATGATGTACCTTCCTGCTTCATAGTCTACAGAAGGAAAACTCAGAAGAAGTACCTAGGCTTTAATTTTCCTAAATCAATTTGATTGTTTCAAGGTCAGGTTATTGTGAAAGTAAGATTAATTAGCGTATTCTTCCACGAAGAGATTGACTTCACACGGATATAAATATTCCTGTAATGGTGACAAACAAAATACATGAAATCATAGAGTACTGTGTCAGTAGAAGAGTTATTAAATTCTATAAGTTTTACTCTATTTACATAAATTAAAAAAAAAAAATACTTCAGACGCGATTGTTACAATTTTAATTACCCGTGACTCTATGTTAATCACGCTGTTATTATACCATATAAACCTACGCGTTCTTAGCATCAGACAACACATACCGGCTTGTGACTTCTATTGTCTATGTAAATATCACCGGAAAATGGCAGACTCCGTAAGATTGTGATAAATCTTTATTAGATTAAAATTTATCGATATGAAAAAATCTTTTTATACAAAATCCCATCCACATTCAGTAGTTTCCAATATATCGAGTCGTATTAAGAATAAAATAGTTTACAAATTTCATGCGATATTTTATAATCTTACGGCGTTTGCAATTTTCCGGTGACACAAGTAAACTGGCAACTCATCGAAGGTCAAAACTATTCTTTGTCAATGAAGTAGCTAATGATATCTATAAAGAAAACTCTTCAAGCAAGCGACGCTGGAAGTTAAAGTATAAACAAAAACGAACCTTATTGCCTACCAAAAGTCTGAAGCACGAACCATATAATTTCCTTTATCGATTTATCGAAAATACACACAAGAACTTGTTACAACGCGACGTTACCCAAATTATAGTACGCCTTTAATACCAAACCGTTTTTTTTGTGCAATAGCCGGTAGCCCCCTAGCGAACGAACACGTGAACCGAACATATGCAGAGGTCAGTCAACCCCACATTATTATTGACAGCAGTACTAGAAGTTGCAGGGGACATACCAAATACCAGCACACATTTAATTAATAATGAGGATTTTTCGATGCTAGAATTCTGTACAACGCACGGCCAATTTATTCGGACCTTCCTCGCTCCTCCAATTTGTTCGAGTCTCGGGTGTTTGAGGAGGTTTTTGTATGGTATGTAGGTGTCTTTGTAAGCTAGTCGTGTAGTGAAGCAACGCACTGTGTTGCTAAGGGCTACGTTCACGCATAATTGGCCCCCAGCCGGTCGCAAGCTTACGTCATCGTTGTGTGCGATCAGAATGTATAGAACGACTCGCAGCGATGCCATGAGAAGGAAGTTTAAAACAAACGTTTATTAGTTGAAGAAACGTTCATAATTTTATTTAAAATGTAGCAAAATGTAACTGCATTTCTAAAGCTATAGTTGCAAGATTAGTTTTTGCTTGACCATGCCTGAAAATGGTTAGTTCATGGGTACCGAATTTATTCAATTTGAGATACGATAGGCATTTTATACCATGAATAGTTGATTTTTTATACGACTTTATTTTTAGTTTTTTTGCTTCTCTGTTATCAAAAGTACTGAAGTTATTTAAATAGAGATTAGAAGTCATAGAAAAAATACCTGGAAGCGAGTTTATAAAATGTGCATTTTTAAACAGTTGCTACGCAAGTTGTTTTATAAGTACAAATAAATAAGGAAATAATTACTTTTTATTACTTAATTATTTTTGAAACATGGATGGCATCTTTTGGAAGCCAAACTTTGTTTTTTTTTTATTCTTGTTCTCAAGAAGATATGCAAATATAACGCAGATACCTAGGGACAGTAATAATGAATCACACTGAAATCGGTGAAATAACTCATTCGGAGGAAACCTTGCACCCCAATTGCGTCGCTAATTAAATCGCATATTCATTCACAATCAAAAGGAACTTCAGATACATTGCATAATTTGCATATGATATTCATAGACGATACGAATTGTATATAGATTATTCAAGTATTTGCAAATATTTAACGCAACGGACGATATAGATTACCCATAACTTATTCTTATCGCTACCTATCTTTCTCGGACTGCAAGAAAAATAAATAAAGTCTCCCTCCCTCCCCCACCCCCGCAGGTTTATAGACTAGTTACGCTCACGTCGTTTGTAGAACACAAACAAGCGCCGTTCATAAATACGTAACTATCAATCTAGGAGGCACGCGGCCCTAGCCTTTGTTCCACAACTCATTACACACCTACTAAGTCTCAGTCTGAGCCATCAGCATGGCCTCATCTGCAGCTACCCCTGACTCCGACACTAAGTCCTTTATCTAACGAGACACTGCATAAAGACGAGCCCCACTTTGTCCCCCAAAACTTCACCGACGATTACGACTTTGAAGTCCGCGCTAATGATTTGAAGACCAACTTTAATCACCCCACCTACCCACCAGAACAAAGGGCACTTCAAAACTAACCCAACCAAAGAATATTTTTAGATAAAGCTACATTCGTCAGGTCGAACTGGGCATAATTTAAAACCTTAATAAAGCTCAGTACCCACACTCAAAATTGTTGGAGAGGCTTTCAATTTGCTTCATAATTGGCACCGTTCGGATAGGCAGATGATGTTTAAGTGCT